>CAUYON010173834.1:0-19644 GCA_963573935.1 Arctocebus calabarensis | reverse complement strand
TCATATACATTCAGAAATGTTTTCATCGTACTGTTACAGATAGCCTTCATGGCATTTTCTTGATCACTATATAAAGACATTGATACTCTACATTTAATAAGTTTCCCCAGTACCCTGCTAAGATGCACCGTAGGTGTGATCCGTGTGAAGAGCATTTTGGCGGCCCGTAGATAACACTGGGAACCATGGCGAGGAGTCTGGATTTCGTGCTAAGACCAATGTTGAGGTTTTAAGAAAAGGATTGTTTTAAAAACTTGATCTGACTACCGTGCAGATAAGTGAGGAGCAAGTAGTGAATTGGAGACACGAGAAAATGATTATTCCAGATTTGCAGGTAAGGAGCAGTGGAAGCTGAAACAGACGGGAACTGTGAAGGTGGAAGGAAGTGGATCTGCCATCGTCTATCATGTACTGAGAATAGGAAGTTAGAACATTTGCTAAAGATGTATGAGATACAAAGACTGAGGGAGACGGATGCCTGGGAAAGAGGCTTAGGACTCTTCTTTGGGCATTTGGTGGATGATCTTACCATTATATGTATAATTAGCTTGGGGATGACTACAAACAGGTTTAGGGTTGGGGAAAAATTCCCTTTTTGCACCTGATATTTGAGATGTATCTTAGATATTCCAGAGTAGCCATCAAGTAGATAGTTGAGTATGTGTTTTAAATTCATCCAAAAAATCTTGGAATGAATATATAAATCAGTTCCTAAAAACATGTAATGTAGTACAGGAGTATATTGTTTGTTAACTGAGCCGAGTACTCAGGTCCAAATTTGTTTTGATAAGCTCCCTCTTGGGAGTAGCCAAATAATCACTGTATCAAAAATATGCCTTGTGAAGAGACTGCTGTGCCCAGGTTGATGCCACTGATAAAGGGGAGCACATACTTGGTGTGGAAAGGCAGCCCTATGCCTGGATGTGGCCCTTGCAGGTGTCCTGGGGTTTCTGTATGTATGTACACATCTTTCATCACCCTGGCCTTTTGTCATGTATTTTTGCCCTGCATACTCATAAATGTGAGAGTGGATAGGCCGGTGTTCCTGGCAACAGGATTGTCATCCTATCTGTTCTTCGTACTGTTGCTCCAACTGTGTTTCTGTCCTGATCCATATCCTCAAGGGCTCTGCAAATGCAGCTTAGAGTATGCTGTGCAACTATTCCCCTGATGAAATTAAGACCCTGGGTGGGGGTAATCAGAGAAACCCGCTCCAGGTCAGTTTCACGGCCTCAAAACCAGGCAGTCTATTCTTCAGATTTTGAAAGCACGGAATTTCCTTCACTGTCAAAGGACTGCTTGTGGATGACAAAGGAATACCTCTTTTTTGGAGGGGGCATAGTGCTGCAAAAATGAAGGATCACTCTCCACCACGTAGTTACAGAGGCTCAATAGCCCTAAGCATTCACTAAGTAGGATAAGAAGACAAAAGCCTACCCATAGTAACTTTAGATTCTAAGTCTTAAGATGCTCGACACAGAAAATAGTTAAGAGAACAGACTCTCAACTAAACATGGAACTTGGGCAAAGTTTCTTCATCTCTGTGTCACTCAATATCCACTTCTATAAAACAGGCAAACAATACTAGGTGACTACTGTAGCTATTGTAAATATCATCAAAGAAAAGTTCAGTGCATACAAAATACTTAGCACATAATATGTGTTGCCATCATTATTTTCCTTTCGGAGCATATCTCTCTCCACATGTGTAATATATAGACATGTATATTACATAATATAATATGATATATAATATATAACATGATAGATAATATAATCCAAATATAATATATAGACAGATGTTTTATACATATATAATAAAACCTGAGACTATAGTTAGCAAACTAGTGACCACCAGGCAAGTCCAGATACCAGATATGCATAATTTAAACAGATAAATGAATGTTTTAATATCAGGTAATTTGGGCTCAGTGCCTGTAGCTCAAGCAGCTAGGGCGCCAGCCACATATAGCAGAGCTAGTGGGTTCAAATCCAGCCGGGCCCACTAAACAACGACAACTACAGCCAAAAAATAACCAGGTGTTATGATGGGCACCTGTAGTCCCAGCTACTTCAAGGCTGAGGCAAGAGAAATGCTTAAGCCCAAGAGTTGGAGGTTGCTGTGAGCTGTCATGCCATGGCACACTCTACCCAGGGCAACATAGTGGGTTGCCCCCCAAAACAAAACATATATATGTGTGTGTGTGTGTGTGTGTGTGTATGTATATGTATATGTATATGTTTGTGTGTATAAATAAATAAAATATCAGGTAATTTGGCCCCAGTAGATAGTGGAGTCTGCACTATATCCATAGAGCTATTCCTACCATTGACAATGAGTTAACTTCCCATCATCTTCCAAACTTGAGATGCAAGGTCCCATCACTTCTGTGTGATGGAGGATCCCTTAAAGATTTCACAACACTTATTTGAGAGAGAGGCTGTCATTAGGAAATGTGCTTCTCACCCCCTCAGCTCTTTCATTTTACAGGAAGAGAGTAGACATTCCAAACCCAACTGGACTAAGGCCGGAGTAATTTAAACCTCAACAATAAATTACACTGAAATTACTTTAGTTAAACCTAAGGTATAGGCATTGAACGGCCTAATGAAAGATATCTGAATGTTTTCAGTCATTTTTTAAAGATGTGTATGTTTTCTCTCTTTTCTATCAAGCATCTGAGCTGCAGACTTCTTTTTTCTCTTGAGAGGTTTATTGAGCTTGAAAGGTATCAGCTTTAGAGCAATATGGCTTCACTAGTTTTGCCAAGAGGCCTGTGATCCATCTCTAAGCAAATATACACAAAGCAAGTTCTATGGCTGAAAGAACCTGCGCAGGGAAGCGGGGCTGTGTAGCTCCCACAGCCTCTGCCATGGGCAATCAGAATAAAGTGCAAATCGCTACTGATGAGAAATATGGTTTTTACCACTTCATGACAAGCAACCAACTATTTTTTTGTTGTTATTTCTTCAGTTTTGCTCATAAGCACAAAACCGTTCCAGTAGGTTTTCACAATTCTGTTTGTAATTGAAGCTTCGTGTTAAACATATATATTCTCTGCAAGAAAACCACAAGAAAGAATGAGACAAGAAGTGAAAGTGTAGAACAGAATGATGAAAGTTTCTTCTTTCATCTTTAGACCCTCAGATATTGTCATCTCTGCTGATCACATTAACAAGACAATTGACATGTTGTCACCCAAATGGAGACCACAGTCAAACTGAGCTTTTTTTTTTGAGACAGTTTCTCTTTGTCCCCTTTGGCTCAGAGGTCACAGCTTACAGCAACCTCAAACTCTTGGGCTCAAGTGATCCTCTTCCCTCAGCCTCCTGAGTAGCTGGGACTATAGGCAGCTACCACAATGCCCAGCTCATTTTTTTTTTTGTTTTTTTGTTTGTTTGTTTGTTTTTCTTTTTTATTTGGATTTAATGTGAGGGTACAAACAACCAAGTCATAATATTTGAATTTGTTACGTAGAGTTCCTCTTGTAGTTATTGTCCCACACCCGAAAGGTGTGACATACACCCCTACTTTGTGCCCATTCAGTGGGAGCACCCCAAACCCCACTCACCTCTCCCCCTTCCCTCATTCCCTTCTCCCCCCAACTTGAATGGAAATGAGTTTTTCTCCTATGTGGGCATGTATTAGATCGTCTACTAACTTCATTTTAGAATTGAGTACATTGGATATTTGCTTTTCCATTCTTGTGATACTTTACTGAGAAGAATATATTTCCACTCCATCCAGGTTAATACAAAAGATGGGAAGTCACCATCTTTTTTAATGGCTCAATAGTATTCCATAGTGTACATATACCACAGCTTGTTAATCCTTTCCTGGGTTGGTGGGCATTTAGGTTATTTCTACATCTTAGTGATTGTAAACTGAGCCATGATAAATAATCTAGTACAAATGTCCTTATGATAAAATGATTTTTTTTCTTCTGGGTAGATGCCTAGTAGTGGGATTGTGAGGCAAATGGGAGATCTAATGTGAGTTCTTTGAGGATTCTCCACACTTCTTTCCAAAGAGGCTGGATTTGGGTGGCACCTGAGGCTCAAGGAGTAGGGTGCCGGCCTTATATACCAGCATCAAACCCAGCCCTGGCCAAAGAGACTGGATTAGTTTCCAGTCCCACCAACAGTGCAAAAGTGTTCCCTTCTCTCCACATCCACACCAGCATCATCTAGCCCTAGTTTTTTTGTTTTGGGGGATTTTTTTTTTAGAGAAGTATCCTACTTCTGAGCTCAGGTGATCCACCTGCCTCAGCCTCCCAGAGTACTAGGATTGAGCAGGTGTGAGCCACCAGGCCTGGTCCCAAACTGAGCTTTTTATTTGTGTTTTGTTTGCTTTAAGTGCAGCCCCATTCATCTACACTATTCAGCCCTCACTAAAACTCAGCCTTTGAATTATTCCCAAGACATACGTTTTTCCTGATAGAAGTTATTTTTGAGGAATGGAGGGTGGCTTCAGGGGGTGATGGGTTAAGTTCTCTAAAATTCCATTCCAAGTTGATCTGGTTGCATCCAAGCAGTTCCTTTGCAACAATGACAACAAAGTCAAGATGGGAGGGGAAATATTGACTAGATCTCAATAAAACCATAAAAACATAAAGTCTTCCCCAGGATCAATTGGATATGTATAATATATTTTTAATAAGGTTTTACCACTACATAAATAGAATAAGAACTATAGAAGTATCTCTAGCAATGTAAATTTGTGATTTCACCATGGTGGGGTAAGGGTACTTTTGTTTGTGGCTATTGTTTTTCAAAGTCATACTTTATTAACCCGTTCTACCTATAGAGTTACTGAAAGATTAAATTCATGTCTGAGGAATTCAGCCTTTCTGAATACAGTCTAGGTAGAAATGTGTGTGTTTGATTGGAATGCCTTGCTTATATTTTTCATGGAATTTCTCGTTCATTGAAAAGTTGCAAATATGTTCAACACCAAAAAGAAAAACCCTCAAACTCAGCAGCCTTAGCAGTATGTCTGTTTTACCTTTGAAAAGAATTTGGGTTAATGCCTTTCATATTGAAATTATAGCTGATTGTTCTCTGGAGAGTATCACCAAATTTCTGGTTATTTTTTTTTAACACATGCTTCTAGCTCTCCAAAAGAGATAGAATACGGTTATTTTAAAAACTTAAAATTGCAGTCAGTAATAAATTGCATTGCACCAAAATTAGACAGTGTATTGGTATCGACGTGTCCA
Organism: Arctocebus calabarensis; assembly: GCA_963573935.1. Lineage (NCBI taxonomy): Eukaryota > Metazoa > Chordata > Mammalia > Primates > Lorisidae > Arctocebus > Arctocebus calabarensis. Next base: position 14,425 of record CAUYON010173834.1, on the reverse strand, counting down.
TACTGGTCTTCGTGAAAGGAAGTTGTATACAGTTCACAGGGCTTTCCATACAGCAACTATGAATTGAGCCAAAATGAATACTTTGGGAGCCAACGATATGTTCACTCCAATATAAAAATGTTGAATACATTTTGCAATCCTGTGGGCTGCTCAAATCAGAGTGTGGGAACATGCCAAAATGAAAAACGCTGTTTCATCCATATAAAGTATAGGAATGAAAGCATTTTCTCTAATATACCACCTACAATTACTGCATGTTCACTAAGTTCTTATTATAGTACAAAATTCAGCAGAAGTATTATATATGTTTGCCCAGACACACAAGTATGGCCCTGTGAGAATGAAGTCCTTCTTTTTCTCTCTTTCATATATATTATATCATAGCCTCCTACTAGCTTAGCTAATGCCAATTTTCAACCAGCTTGGTCTGTATTGACATAGGTAATTATCAGCAAAACAACTTTATTCTGTTCACTTCCTCTCTGATAAATTAGATAAACATGCTTTGGGTACCATTCAGTGCCCAGCCTCGTGCTGGATATTGGAAATGTACAAATGGTTAAGACATAAACTGTGTCACCCAATCTTTATAGTCTCAGTAGAGTCTTTGAAGAGTGGACAGGACAAGTTTGAGCATGTGGATTCCCTTCTTTTAGAAGCATCGTGGATCAGACAAGGAATATCTGCATAAGTAGTTGGTGCTCTGGGTTGCTCAGCCACCAACTAAAGGACCTTGGATGAGTCACTTAAAAGATTTGGGTCACAATTTCTTCAATTTCAGAAAGGAGTTCCCCAGACTGAGTGAATGTCTTCCCCCATATCTTACAGAGCTGTCCTGAATCACTGTGGTTGCACCTGAAACGCTGTATTGTCAGACTAAGATTTATGCAATCTTTGCAGCTTCCATAGCTGGCATAGAATCTGGAGCATCGTAGAATCCACACACAAAAGGAATATGTATTGAATGCGTGGCATCCATCGATAAACATTCATTTATTTATTTTATTTTTAAGTAAATTTATTTCAGGTTAATGTGAGGGTATAAACAACCAGGTCAAAAAATTTGATTTTGTTAGGAGTCCCCCCCACATAAAAGGTGTGCCAAAAACCCTCACCCCATCCCCATGCAGTGAGAGCACCCCAACCCTTTCTGTCTCCCTCACTACCCCACCCCTGTTACCCCTGCCCCCAGCTGGAATTGAAATGAGTTTTTCTCCTATGTGGGCATGCATCAGATTGTCCATTAATGTCATGTTAGTATTGAGTACATTGGATAATCTTTCAAATCAAAAAAATCTCACATGGAGTCAAATAAATAAATAAATAAATAAATAAAGCCAATGAAAGGGAAGCTGCTCTCAGCGCCGTTGAAAGTCAAGGGCTCAGAGTCAAGCCTCTCCTTACCCCATTTCCTCCCCGAAGTCCTCTGAAGATCCCTAGCCTTCTGCACAACGCACTTAGAAAACTATTGTATTTCATCTTTTAAGACTGGTCTTAGCACCATACATTTACAGGACAGGGAATAGCATTTTTTAAGTAATGAAATTTAATCTGCTCAAATGCATTTGAGGAATGAATATGCTCCCTAAAACACTTGCTTTCCCAAAAGGAAAAATTTATACATAGCAAGTTGCTGACCAGTTAGTTCAAAATCTGGGAGAGTAACAATTTGTCCTTTCAGGGTAGTGGCTTTAACAGATCTTTCCACTTACTTCTCAGTGTTAGCGCCAAGCAGGGTAATGCAAGCCTGGGAGTAATTGACTGCTGTCAGTTAACCCCAAGAAATAAGGGTAGGGCCTGACACCAAATAAAAGTATCTTCTGCTTCTGGTTATTTTTATATGTCAAGATTTTATAGAACATCTTCATGGGAAGCTCAAAGTTTAAATGGGAAACAGACCTTCACTTCCATTACTAAATTCAGTGCCAGTCCCAAGCTTAAAATGTATTCTCTATTACAGACATGTAATTCTCCTTGGATCCTTGCCTTCAGATGGTTCCAACATTTGTAACAGGTGTATGTCAGTTTAAACAGTGTGGGCCCCGTTGATTTCCTTGGTGACCAAGGGAAATACCTAAGGGTAATCAAAGATTTGTACGATTGTTTTAAATTTTGTAGGCATTATTTAAGTCCATCAATCAAGTTTTTATCTTGAACTACATATACACATATACACATAAGTGAGTTGGAGGAAAGGAGCTAATTTTTATGACCATGTATTACATTTCTGCATTTCCCCTGGTAGGGGGGAAAAAGTCATGTACATACGTACTGTGGCATAGGAAAAATTACTGATTTCCAAATTATAAACTTTCTGAGATCACTGCAGATACGGTTAATAGAAAACTAGATTTTTTCAGATATTTTGACTTATTCCTCATAAGTCTGGCATAAAGACTAGGAATCATTGAACTAGTAGATTTGTTCGTCTTCTGAAAGATTTTAAAGCTATGTTAAATTTTAATAGTGTCTAGGATATTATCAGTCATGGAATTATGTTTATTTTATTGGGGCTGAGACGACCAAGAAAAACTAAATTCATATTAATTCTCCACCCCCAGATAGCTAAATTGTGTGTGTGTGTTCTAAGGAAATACCTTTGGAAGTGGTAGAAATGTGGAAAACGAGGATCAAACTTAAACTTTATACATGGCTTTATCGAAAAACAGTCATTTTATCTGAAGTAAATATTGGCGGTTTGGCGTATGCCTGACAATTTCCATTTTGAGATTTAGATGTAGGTAATTTAAGGTTACCCATTTTGTTCTTTCTTTAAGCCAGTGGTTCTCAACCTTCCTAATACCTCCTAATGCCTCGACCCTTTAGTACAGTTCCTCATATTGTGGTGACCCCCAAACATAAAATTATTTTTGTTGCTACTTCCTAACTGTAATTCTGCTACTGTTAGGAATCGCGATGTAAATATCTGATATGCAGGACGTATTTTCCTTGCTACAAAGGGGTCGCGAACCCCAGGTTGAGAACCACTGGTTTAAGCAATGTGAAAAGGCCAGTTTAGTATACAATTGTAGGACTTGGCGATCAAGATTAAAACACACAGTGTTTTTGTGTGTGCGTGATTAGCTAAGGTGTCCATTTAGAGAGGACACGTTCTCTGTAAGTGACGGGAGATGGGCTTTCTTGCTAATTTGTGCGCTTGAGCTCTGTCTCGGTAACACACACACTCTCTCTCTCTCTCACACACACACACACACACACACACACACACGATGAACGTCTCCCATCAAACTGTCACACAGCTGGAATAGAGGTGAGGAAATTCATCATGAGTGTTTCATTATAAAGTAACTTCATCCCCGTCTGATAAACGGAGTGATTCAGGATGACATGATAATACAGGTTGCCATTCTATGGCTGAAATCCGATCACCTGTGTTTTTAACAGCATTCCTTTATAAAAGAAAAAAAAGCCTTTAAAAAAATAAAAAGCTCTCCTTTATTTTAGGAATCTTTTTTTCTTTACGTTTGAGCAGAGGTGGGGGAGATGTTTAACTCTTTGAACCCCCCGGTCCTACTTCCTAGTGGGCCAAGAGGGAGACTTGGTGCTGAAAAATGCAGCAGCCTGTGGAATGACAGTGAGAAACAGCCTAACCACAGGCCCATTTCAAGGCAGGAAAAGACATCGAAAGAAAATTACTGTAATAAACAACTTCCTCTGTGCTTTGGCAAAAGGAGCCGATAGGAGGGAGGGGGCCAGGTGGACAGGCAGGTTGATCAGAGAGATGACAGTGCGAGCACGTCTGTTGACTGATCACCTTCTCCTCCTGCTCTGTCCCTGCGACTCGGCCTGCCGAATTCTCCCCAAGGTCAAGAGGCCGAAATGAGTGAAGATGTGCCTCCAGATAAAATCAGGGCCAGGGAAGGGAGCGGAGCCAAGGAGCGCGGACGGAGCAAAGGCACAAAACACAGGGAAGCCCAGACGAATGGGGAATTAATTCAGAGCAGATGCGACCAAACTCTGACTCGAGAGGACGATTCCGGGGGTCTTCTGCCACGGCACGTCATCCGTCTAGAGAGACTGCCGTTGGCTATTTGAAGTGGGGGCCTCTGGCAGACTCCTAGCAAATACTTTTGTGACAGGTTAGAGAATGCTATTTATTTCCCTTCACGACACTCAGAGGAATGTCGGTGCATTGAACGAGAACCACGGCGGAGGTTCAGTGCGTCAACCCACACCTTTGAAGCCGCCTGACAGATGTATTTCCAAGTCCCTGATCACCGCCTGTTACCCTTGTCTCATGTCAAATCCCACTCACTCACACATGACCGTGATACCCAGTTATGTTCTTCAGGCTTTGAAGCAAACAAGAAGAAAGCAAACAATAATAATAATAATTAATAAATAAATACAACTGGGTATCACTCCAAAAGCCCACGAATTTACAAAAACTACAGAAATCTGCACCACAAAATTGTTTTCTTCGGTAAGACATACAATGTGTGGGGCAATTTGAGATTTCTTAAGGGCCCATCCACAAAGCCGATGGTATTTCAATTGTTGAAACAGTGGTACAATAAAACATTTCAATAAAAGCAGAGGAACATGGATAGAGGAGATTAAGACTCATGTATTAGTGAGTCGGATATTAGCGTATTTAAGAAATAAAATGTTTACGTTCGAAACCAGCGTTACCAAGTACATGTTATAGAGCACGCTGTTGAATTTCAGTGACAAAATATTTCTCACAGTTAATAGTTTTGAAAGCTTTGCATTGGAATTTTGGACATGGTGTTTCAGAACTTGAAGGGCAGTGTCGTAGAAGTTAAGCTGTTGGATTTTAGAGTTAGATACTACTACAGATTTAACCAGGGCTACCACTTTTTGGCTATGTGACTTTGGGTATTAGTTTATCTGTGCTATTGAAATACGAATAGAGCCTTCTTCGTTACATTGTTATCGTTCATAAATAAGATAATGAGTGTACATTGCCTTGCCTGGCCCACCATATGCGTATGATTACTTTTAAAGCTATCAAATACATTATTGGGAATCAGATTTCCAAGTATCCATTAAATAAAAATCCAATCTTTAAAATCTATCCATAACTCTTCTTGGGAAAATTAGGCCCGCGTCTTGAAAAGAATTTTAAAAAGAAGCCCTAAATAGTGAAACAAATACAAAGCTAGTTGAGGGGTCTTTTACAAATAGTTTTAACATTAAAAATTAGAAGTGGGAGCAAAAGAAGACCCCCCTCATGGCCCAAGATTACTCAGCATGTCGTTTGTTTTAACACCGTGTACCCCCAGCAGACACTGCGTCCCCCTGCATCAGAGGGCTGGTGGCAGGTTCCAGCTCTGCCGGTGGTTTTCCAGCTTCAGAAGCTGTAAATTTTATAACTCTGCACCCTGTGGTTAAAGCCGCCGAGTGTGGTGTCTGCAGTCAGGTGGTTCGTGCATTAAAGAGAGACAGTGAGCAGTTCTACAGAGGACCTGGAAGCATTTAAGGGGTTTGCTTGCCAGCTGTAAATTAGAGACTCCATGCCAGTTGCTGGAAAATTCTCTGGGTGAAGTCCAGTTGAGTAGACTGAATCACTGGCGCTCTTTCCAAATGTGTGCGTTTCACTGTATGCATGTACGCTCTTGGTGACATGCAGCGTGGGGTGGGTCAGTAAGGGCGTTAGTGCGGTGGCCCCGTGACCTGGAGGATGTTTCTATTCTCCCCTAGTGCTGAGAAAAGCTCCTCTTGACAGTGTCACTGAAAACGTTTTAAGATAAATATAAATGATGGGAATTATCATTTTCTAATCACAGTGAGGCCTGAGATGGACTCCTTGGCGTTCATAGAGCAAGTTCGACTCTGAGCTGTGCAGTCCCCGAGGGTTTCCTGCTTCCCCTCGTCACTGGGGTCGCGATGAAGCTGTGCCCTCAGAGGTGACAAGCCCACAATTGAGGGCTGTAGTACTCGTTCACGTAGACAGGGAGAAGTCATTGTTAGATGACTGTCATCTGGAATTCAAGCATTTTTAAATCGTGTCCTGAAACTGATCCAGGGGAAGCAAGACGGACCTTACTTTGGGCCGGGCTGGCTTCGTGGGCAGGGGACCTGCCAGGGAGTTCAAGACCTTGTGCTCAGAAGGGCCCTGTGTTCGGTGGAACGCCCTTCTGTCACCATCTCAAAATTGTTAATGTTTTTAAACATGGGGCCTTGAATTTTCCTTTTGCCTTGGGCCTTCCAACTTATGCAATGGTTCTTGGGGGAGTGGAATTGATTTCTTTAACAAAATTCAGTTATTTTGCAAACAGCAGTGAAAGAGAAGCTTACAGAGATTCTCTTAGCCAGGTGGACAGTCTGTCTCTAAAGGATTAACTATTTGCAGCCATCCAACAGTAAAATTAGACGGCTACTCTGCACTCCTCATTCTCGGCCACTGTTTTCAGCATAGGATAAAGTACAAAGGGAGGGATATCTTAGTCATCGCTGAAAAGCAAATACTATAATTGGCACAGATTCATCTTTTATATATTTAGTCTTGGTGCCTATTTGTTTAAGTTTTTACTTCCTCTAAGAGGCCTTTATGAGCTGATGTTAAATTCTTACATCAGCTTTCTGTCGGCTTATACAAATAACTGTCTTTTCAGCCTATGTGATTACACACGCAGCCCTGCCTGTGAATTTATAGCTACATTGACATTAAAGACAAGCCCCGAGTCATTTATTTTGTAAAGCTGAGAGGCTTTTATTCACTTCTACGTTCACTGAATTCATTAATATGTTCAACAAATAAAATATAAACACTGTGTTCTATACGCTACTGGCTATAAAACTATAATGGTAACAAACACACAACCAGCCACTATGTACTTTCTGAGTTAACAGTTGAAAGCTGTGTGTTCCTGTGAACCTTTGCAGCAAAGTGCGCAAATTATTTCTCTTCTTACTTTGCTCAGATATATACATGTCTCCGTGACCTTGATAATACGAAATGGATTAGTTGCTGTGCTACCATGAACTCTTCTGAACAGTGCTGTCCTCAATTTTAGCTCAAGAGATCTTTTCATATTTTCAGTTCAATTATAGGGTAGGGGAAGTGGGGAACATGATTACTGGTTTATCCCTTTCTGGAGGTGAGGGGCAGGGAGGGGAATAGAACTTTTCAAGAAAAGAACTCAAGTTCTTTTTTTTTTTTTTTTTTTTTTTTTTTTTATCGTTTTGTGGCTTCCTGGCTGAGGTTATCACCAGGATACATTATTAATTAAGTAATAGCTACCAAATTTCTTCAGGTGGCCATGTAATCCCCCACCCAATCACAAAAGCATTTGATGTCACATTATAGGTCCGAGAGCTCATGCTTTTAACTTCAGTAACTGTCGCTGTGTTGTTTTTGTATGTGTGTGTGTCCCATTTTCTGCACCGGAGGGGTGTGACTTCTCCCTTTACCTAGAATGCTTTTCTTGGTACCTTGATGCTGGACGTCACCAAAGAGATGATGGTGGCTTAGAGGTGCTCAGATCAGGGAGGAAAATGACAAGTTCAATGTTGGAGGATGCTGTACCCTTTCAATATTCAAAGAGAGATACTGAGTAGGTGTTTGCATGTGCGAATGCAGAGATCAGAGGTTGGGTTTCACCTCCAGCTATGCCTCCAGGATGGCAGCGGTTAGCCACACGTGGGTATTTAAGTTCAAATTCGAAGTGCTGTTCTGCCTTTCCATTTTTAAGTGCTCATAGCCGCATGTGGGGCAGCTACAGCAGTGAAGGAGATGACGGGAGTTGGGATGGGCGCATTGTGGGGGACACAGACTTAGCCGGGAGCTGGGACAGGGCACCCTGAGTAGCAGGGGGAGGAAAGGTGAACATGGACACAGATCCCAAAAAGCTTTGACGATGGAGGTTGCGTTAGTTATTTTCTTGTTGGGAGCACTGATAATTTTTTACCGTTGGCTTGGGTGGAGGTCTGGGGAACACTTTACATCTAAGTTGTTTTTGTTTAACAGTGATGTCACTCTTATCGCTGTAGTCTTTTTCTTAAACACTTCCCCCCTGCTTAAACGCATCCTTCTGTTCACAGCAACATTTGTAAATGTTTTACAGTGAAACCATCCACCACATACGGCTAAGGCTCTCGAGTCAGTCTAAAAAGAGAAGGGAGAAAGTATTTCAAGCACCTGTTGGAACTCAGTGAAACCACTCTTCGGTCACCAGAACATAAGTCTTAGACACTCAAAAGGCAAGAGTTGATGTTCTATTAGGTGTTCTTTGCATTTTCTTTGGGGATCTCTTCCCCTGTGGCAGGAGAAATTCGGAGCTAGTTTGAGTAGGAGGACTGGGGTGGCGCTAGAATGTGGAAATAACTAAGTAACTTCCATTGTCTGTAGCTCTTACACTTAAACTTGCCTGGGTTCCATGTATGTGTAGTGTGACCCTCTGCATTATAATATCCTGCCGGTGGGTATTAGCTCACCATACCTCTGATGGTGGACCCATGTATCCATATTGTGTTGCCACACATGTAAATAAGTTCCAATGCATTATTGCTTTCCATATCAGGTCTCTGCATTTTTGTTTCGTTAAAAAAATAGCAGCCCGGCTGGGTGCGGTGGCTCACACCTGTAATCCTAGCACTCTGGAAGGCCAAGGCAGGTGTATTGCCTGAGTGCAGGAGTTCAAGACCTGTCTGAGCAGGAGTGAGACTCCATGTCTAAAAACAGCCGGACGTTGTGGCAGGTGCCTGTGGTCCCAGCTACTTAGAGGGCTGAGGCAAGAAGATCACATGGGGCTGAGAGTTTGAGGTTGCTGTGAGCTGTGATGCTACAGTACTCTAGAGAGGGTGACAGAATGAGACTCTGTCTCAAAAATTAAAAAAAAAAAATAGTAAGCCCAATGTGTTACATTTGCAATAGTGCTTTAATTGAAGGAGCAATTGAGTTGTCAACCAACATCAAGATGATCTTCTGCGTGTATAACTTCTCTTGCGATTCTAGTTTGTTCATGAATAAGATTCTGTTTCTGTATTTACTTACTGTCACCTAAGAACATTAACAGTCACACCAACAGTGCAGAAATGCCAAATAAGGAAAGCACAGCATTGATTCAAAATAGGTGGCACCTTATGGTCCATTGAATGCGTGACCCCAAGGACAGCTATGTGGCTGAGCTGATCAAACTAGGAGAAGCCGACGAGAAAGACCCTCCAACACAGAAGACTCCTAGGACTTTGATTTTGAAAACATTTTTGTTGGCAGCTGCTGAGAGAATTTGGCATTTGTCCATTTGAATGGGTTTACCTATTGTGTTTTGTATTAATTGTATTTTGGATGGAGGTGGCTTGAGCACAGAACTATGTAGGATATTTCAGTAGTTTCTGGGAGGCACTGAGATTTGTTTTGTTGCGTTACGAAGTGATGTCCATACCAGGGAATCTGAAGAGTTAGCCCTTCCTGGCGACATTTAAGCCCATAGCAAAGTAGAACCCAAGAGCCTCCAGCCACCGACTTTAATTGAGGTGGGATCTCAATGCCACACAGAGATGGAGCCAGGGGTCCCTGTTTTTAACGGGCAGTCGTCTTTGCCTACTGGGTATGAGTGCCCAGTTCTGGTGGTAAAGAACTTTTCCACAAGACTCATGGGTGGGAGAGAAGCAGCTATTTATACTCATGCTTTGAGCTTGGGAGAGGACAAGAAAGAAGAGTAGTTAAGTACAGAAGGCATCAAGGAAGGAGGGAAGTAAAATGCTTTCATATCAAAGCCAAGATGGTATACCACATTGCTCAGGCACATTTTTGCTGGAGGCCTTATGTAAGCTCATTCCCTAGTCATTTATGGGATTTTGCACAAGTCCTTGCTCAGTTTTTTTTTTTTTAATGAAAAAAATAGGCAGCTACATTATAGAGTTATTAGAAGAATCCTTTGAGACATTCATAAAAAAAAGCCCAGCGGAGTAGCTGAGAAGTGCTGGACAAATGCTGGATCTTTTAGTAGTCAGGCTTTATAGGAGCCGAGTTATCCTGAGTCCTTACCTTTTTTGAGGTCAACTCCATTCCAGTACGTGACATATCCCTGATTCTGGTCGTGGTTCTCTTTGACTTACCCGCTCATCCTTGGGCACAGTTGACCAACACATTCAGCAAATCCTCTTTGGAAATTCTATTGGAAATCCCTTTGGATTCTCAGCTTGATGAAAGGCACCTCTAAGTGTGGTATTCTGTGGTTTCTGGGGGTGCCTCTCACATTCCCTGGTTCTACTGGCCCCTCCCCCAGGAGAGAGCTTGTAAGTTGTGACCCAGGGTAGATAAAAAAAAAATGTATATGTGTAAATTTCTCAGCGATTACCTGTGGGACATCACAGGGTGAGCACGACGCTAGCTTTTCAAGGGTAAGTCAGGGTTGAGACCTAACAATATAACCTTCCTTCCTTCACCATAACACACACATACACATACAGGCATATGGGTTTGAGGCTGAGAGTGGCTTAAACACAGAACTACCTATGGACATTTCAGTTGTTTCTCAGAGTGACTGAGAGTTGTATTGTTGCATTACCAAGTGATGTCCATACCAGGGAATCTGAAGAGTTAGCCATTGCTGGTTACATTTAAGCCAACAGCAAAGTGGAACCCAAGAGCCTCCAGCCACCGACTTTAATTGAGGTGAGATCTCACCACATGGAGACAGAGCCAGGGGTTCCTATTTTTAACGGGCAGTTGTCTTTGCCTACTGGGTATGAATGCCCAGTTCTGGTGGTAAAGAACTTTTCCACAAGACTCATGAGTGAGAGAGAAACCCCCATGAAACCACAGAATACCACAAACAAATACCACCCACATGCCCATATGTGAGTGTGTTATAACAAAGGTCCTCAGTTCTTTAGCATCTGTCTAAATCACAGTTTCGATAATCTCAAGGTATACATTTTAAAGTGTCAAGGGAAAACTTTATCATTTATTTAAATAAAAACTTTTTTTCCCTCTCAACCCAGCTTTTCCTAACTCTGGGAAGAACTGGGAAGAGAAGACCTATTTTTTTTTTTAATGGGAACACTTTAAATCAGCAGAAAACACATTTTGGGAACAATGATATAAAGCAACTGTAAGGTCCACATGCCATGCAAATATCTTTAAAATGTTCAGCAAGATTGCTGGAAGGCCAGGGTCTACCCTGTATTCTGATCTCTGATTTTTATTTTATACTATCCAGATTCTGACGCAAGGCAAAAATCCGGGGATAGCGTGGAAATATGCACTTCCCAAGGCCACGAACGGAACTCAACCAGCCACAAAAAGACAGGCCCACGCCTGGAGTCTGGTGCAGTCTGCTTGCTCCGTCTCCTGTGGTGGAGGTAGTTGTGTTCTAAGTCTGTCTCTTCTTAAAGCCCATTCACTTCAGGCTTCTTTGACATTGTATGGTTTAAATAAGCCACCCAAGAACTGTCTTTAATGTGAACCATCAGTGGAAAAGGCAAATATTATACCATTTCAGGATTTTTTCTAGGTAGAAAGGAACCGATTTTCACAAAGCTCAAATCAACCAAGGCTTAAAAGTTACACATCTGAAACTTATGGGAAAAACATATTTTTTAAAAAGTGTGTTTATGGCTGGGTGCAGTGACTCACGCTTATTATACCAGCACTCTGGGAGGCCGAGGCAGGCGGATTCCGTGAACTCAGGAGCTCAAGGCCAGCCTGAGCAAGAGTGAGCCCCGTCTGTAAAAATAGCCAGGTGTCGTGCTGGGGGCATGTAGTCCCAATTGCTTGGGAGGCTGAAGCAAGAGGATCACTTGAGGTCAAGAGTTTGAGGTAGCTGTGACACCACAACACTCTACCGAGGGTGAGAAAATGAGACTCTGTCTCAACAACAACAAAAAAGATAAAAAGTGTGTTTATTTAGAAGTATAAGCACGTACGTATGTGTATATTTAAATTTCCAGCTTATAGTTTAGCGTTCCCTAATCCCGACTTTTCTGTTGTTGTAAACCTCCCCCTGGGACCTACAGAAGGTCGGGCCGTGACAGGTGAGAAGATGTACAGGGTAAACCGAGGACGGCTGTGTGAACCCTGGGGGTCCCCTCAGACGTGAGGTCAGCAGAGTCGCTCTCAGAGAGATAGGAAGGGACAGCAGCAGCTTCCACCCACTAAGGAGAGAAGCGTATGTAGATGCCAAAAATGTCTCGTATTTGGGGGGTAAGGCGACGGTTATCCTACTCGCCCCTTTGGGAGGAAGAATGATGAAAGCCCTTAAATAGGTTCCTGAAAGCACAGCATGAAGGTGGGTCACTCATCTCCTATTATTGAGAACACCAGGTGACGGTGCTGCCTGCTGGGACCACCCTGCTGTGCAAAGTCAGGAGCCCAGCAGAGATGGAGGAGAGAGTCTCCCACCTGTCTCAGCTTTCCATGCTAATTGACAAAATACGAAGAAATACTTGTCAAACATTGTATAAAACATAATTCAAAGATAATACATTTTTACTAATAAATACCTTAAGCACGTAAAAAAAAAGTAATTTCCCACACTTTTTTTTTGTGATTTATTTATTTATTGTCTTTATTATTAAATCCTAGCTGTGTACACTAGTGCAGTCAAGGGGTACAATGTGCTGGTTTCATATACAATCTGAACTATTTTCATCAAACTGATTAACATAGCCTTCCTGGCATTTTCTGTTATTACATGAAGACATTTGTATTCTGGTTTTAGTAAGGTTCGCCTGTACCCTTCTAAGATGCACCGTAGGTGCCCATACTTTTTAAATCAGCAATAGCCCATGTTGATATTAACACTTTGCTCTGTAGCGCTCTATTTTTTCTCTGTGTGTACATAAAGACATGTTTGACAGACTGGGACACGTACTACAGTGTCATTTTTAATGTGTTTTTTTTTTTTTGAGACAGAGACTCACTGTGTGCCCTGGGTAGAGTGCTGTGGCATCACAGCTCACAGCAACTTCAAACTCTTGGGCTTAAGCGATCCTCCTGCCTCAGCCTCCTAAGGAGCTGGGACTATAGGTGCCCGCCACAATGTCCGGATAGTTTTTCTGTTTTTAGTAGAGATGGGGTCTCACTCTTGCTCAGGCTGGTCTTGAACTCCTCAGCTCCAGAAATTTGCCTGCCTCAGCCTCGCGAGTGCTTTTCTTTTTTACTGAATAGACATTATGTTACAGATATATCTCTGCATGCTGCCTCGTCTCCCTTATTCTTAGATTGGAGCAGGTTTTCTTATAGCAAACGTTATTTGAGAGCATTTCCAATACATTTCTGGAATTCCAGGGAGAGCACAGTGTTTTGGGAAGGAGAAAAATTGGATTCATTTCCATTTACAAGAAATAAATCCAGCCAAGAGGAGGGTGTGGAAGTATGTTGTGAAATTACCTGCCTTGCCTTGCCTTGAGCAACCCCTTCATGGGCCTTACAGACCATGCTGAGTCCCAGGAATAAGACAAGAGTCTATAGGAATAAATTCTATTGAAGTTAGCTGTTAACTTTTGGGAATTTCAACATGGTTTTGCTAAATGCATCCTGAAAGCAAGCCTGTTTCAGTCCAAGGAGCTGGACTGGCCACTAATTGTTACAACAGGAGGGACTTTTGATCATTTATCAGATTTAAAGGAGAAGTAGTATTCCTATTTGTGGAGGTGAAAAATAGAATTATTTACAAAAGAATTTATGCTTCTGACAAGGACGCCTGAAGTGAATTTTGAAATGAAACAAAGCAGAGTCCTGGAAGATAGGTGTAAGTACATATTTCATAAGTTCAACATTTTGCTTGTGTGTGCATTATAAATTATGGAAATATAAGATGCTTCATGGCAAAAGAGACTTTCAGGGTTCCCATTCAGAATTTATCAATAGTTTTTCTTGGAAGAACATTATCCGTTTGATGCGTGTAAATAATTCAAAGCTCACTGGGATATTTTCCCATGTCATCATTCTGTTTTCCAAAGGCTGTATTTATCATTTTTTGATTCCACATCAGTTTCAAAAACTAAGACTCTCCACGTTACAATTATTAAAATATGAGATCAAGTATCTTAGGGGGGGAATAGAATGCAAATGAGTTGTAGATTGTATCAAAAAGAGGTATGTGGCTCGGCACCTGTGGCTCAATGGGCTAAGGCGTTAGCCATGTACGCCTTAGCTGGCAGGTTCGAATCTAGCCTGTGCCCGCCAAACAACAATGACGGCTGCAACCAAAAAATGTCCGGGCATTGTGGTGGGCGCCTGTAGTCCCAGCTACTTGGGAGGCAGAGGCAGAAGACTCGCTTGAGCCCAGGAATTGGAGGTTGCTGTGACCTGTGCTGCCATGGTACTCAATCCAGAGTGCCAGCTTGAGGCTCTGTCTCAAAAAAAAAAAAAAAAAAAAAAAAAGGTATCTTCACAAAATGTTTGGATTCTGTTTCTTAAAATATCCTAATGTTGATAAGTTAGAAGTTAATCTTGGAAACCAAATTGAAATAGTTACCAGTAGTTTTC
>CAUYON010173822.1:0-15694 GCA_963573935.1 Arctocebus calabarensis | reverse complement strand
GTATTCTGGGCTGGAAATTGTTCTGTTTAAGTAGGTTAAAGATAGATGACCATTGTCTTCTGGCTTGAAAAGTTTCATTAGAGAAGTCTGTGGTCACCCTGATAGATTTGCCCCTGTAGGTCAGTTGGCGCTTACTCCTGGGAGCTAGCAAGATCTTTTCTTTTGTTTAACTTTAGATAAATTCATCACAATGTGCCTTGGACAAGTTCTATTTGAGTCGAGTTGACCAGGGGACCGATATCCCTCTGAAAGGAGTATGTCAGAATTTTTGGTGATATTTGGGAAATTTTCATTTATAATATTCTCTAGAATCGTTTCCATTCCTCTGGGGCATTTTTCTTCTCCTTCAGGGATACCTATAACTCATATGTTTGAATGCTTCATAAAGTCCTGTAATTCTGTCAGTGAACGTTCTGCTTTCTCTCTCTTCTTTTTGGCCTCTTTAACTATCTGAGTTGTCTCAAGAGCCTTATCCTTTACCTCTGAAATTCCTTCTTTTGCATGATGTAATCTGTCGTTGATACTTTCTATTGCATCCTTAAGTTCCCTAATTGACTGCTTCAGTTTCTTCAGCTCTGCTATATCCTTTTTATATTCTTCGTATTGTTCATCTCTTATTTGATTCTGTTTTGAATTGCCTTTTGTTTATTATCCACTTTCTCAGGAATTTGTTTCATTGCTTTTTGAACCTCTTCCACTTTCTCAGCAACTTCCTTTATTGTTTTAATTATCTGTATTTTAGATTCCCCTTCTGTCATTTCTAACATTTCTTTATAGGAGGAATCTTCTGCGGTAGCTATCTCATGATCCCTATAAGGGGTTACTCTGGCCTGGGATTTCATGTTGCCAGGATTTTTCTGCTGATTCTTCCTCATGAGTGCATTCTTGTATCTGTTTCCTTACCCTAATTTTCCCTTCACTTCTTCTTGCTCTTTAAGTTACGGTAGCGCTGGCCTAAAGTTTTAATGAGTCCTTCTGGTGCGAGACCAGAAGGAGGAAAAAACTGAAGAACAAGAAGGAAAAAAAGATTTAAAGAAGAGAGAAAAAAAAGAAAGAGGGAGAGAAAGAAAAGGGGGTAAGTAAAGGGAAATATTGATTAAAAGAAGAGAGGCACTGAAAGAGAGAAACAGGAGAAATATAGGTGTGTTGTAGGGTACTAGGGCCCAACCTTAAAGACCTCCGACCTCTGGAGGTGCTGGGTTGGGTGATTCCCTTGAGGACAACAGCTCTTTGCCAGCCAGCTCAGACACAATCCCCCACCTCCACCAGGTAGAGAGGAAAGACAAAAATACTGTGACTCGGCTGAAATGCTTGAGTGTGCGTCAGCCATTCCCTTTCAAGTGAAACATTTCATCTGCAGTGCTGCCTCTGCGTCATTGACAGGACCCAGTGACCAGTTTGCCAAAATCTCTTCCTCCTTCCTCAGCTGCCTGTTAAAAACCATAAAACTTTCAAACTGAAGGAGACCTTACTGAACCCACTGTCCAAAAGCCTCATTTCATAATGAGGAAAGCAAGGCCCAGGAAGGTGAAGGGATTTGCTCAAGAGTGGTAGTTAATTTTATGTGGCATCTCAGCTGGGCTGTGGGATGCCCAGATATGGGTAAAAATTATTTCCAGGTATATCTGTGAGAGATGAGCATTGAAACTGGTGGACTGCATAAAGCAAACAGCCCCCTCCCAGGTGGGTGAGCCTCATCCAATCCACTGAAGAGAACAAAAAGATTGAATTCTCCCTGTGTACTGGAGTTGGGACATTGACTTTCTTTTACCCTTAGTACCCTTGGTTCTCAGGCCTTCAGACTCAGACTGGAACCCGCACCATCAGCTCTCTGACTCTCAGGCCTTTGAGCTGCTCCACCGACCTTCCTGTGTCTCTTCTTGCCGATAGTGGGTAGATCATGGCACTGCCCAGCCTCCAGAACCATGTGAGCCCATAAAGTGTAATGAATCTCTTTATATGTATGTATGTGTGTATAGACATATATATATGTGTATCATATATTTTATGTATCATATTATCATATATATACATAATGATATATGATAATATATATTTTATGTGTATATATGATATATCATATATATATATCATACTGATTCTTTTTCTCTGGAGAACTCCAATTAATACACCAGGGTTACTTGGTGAGTTAATGACAGAGCTAGGAAAGAATTTAGGCCTCTGGCAGGTGGTCTAGAACGCTTTCCACTGTGCTACACTTTTCTCTTTCAAGATATCCTGCATTTGACAGGCAGCTAATATGACTTCTGCCAGGTCTTGCTTTGTGTACATTTCCCATTAGGAGTCCCCCTCCCTCCCTCCTTCCCTTCCTCCCTCCCTCCATTTCTTCCTTCCATTCTTTTTCTATTCTGTTATATTATATATGTATAAAACATAAAATTCAACAAAAGAATGAATAAAATACAAAATAGCAAAAACAAATAAAGAAGAATTAAGGGTGAGATTATAAAGAGAAGGGCAATGAGGCTAAAAATATATATTATATAAATCTAAACACTTGCTATCAGGACCAGTTACAGATTCACCTTCAAATATTCTAACAATGAAGACATGATTCATGGTATTCTTTATAATAGATGAATTAATTAATACGACACAATTATTCCCAATACTGAAACCATCTGGAAATATTCTTCACAGGTTCTATATTGTAAAAATAATAATAATTTGAGGCTCCCCCCCTTTAGTTTAATAGGCTCAGAACAGGCTTAAAGATCCTTTTTAGCAGTTTAATTGGTATTCACTGTCATAAACCCATGTCACAGGTGTTAAAAGGCCTCTCAAACCTTACACGATAGTCAAGTGTCTGGGGCAGCACCTGTGGCTCAGTGAGTAGGGCGCCAGCCCCATATCCCGAGGGTGGTGGGTTCGAACCCAGCCTTGGCCAAACTGCAACAATAAAAAACTAAAAGATACTGGCTTGGTGCCTGTGGCTCAGTGGTTAGGGCACCAGCCACATGCACTGGAGCTGGCAGGTTCAAATCTGGCCTGGGCCTGCCAAACAACAATGACAACTACAACCAAAACAATAGCTGGGTGTTGTGGAGGGCGCCTATAGTCCCAGCTACTTGGGAGGCTGAGGCAAGAGGACCGCTTAAGCCCAAGAGCTTGAGGTTGCTGTGAGCTGTGACGCCATGGCACTCCACCCAGGGCAATAGCTTGAGACTCTGTCTCAAAAAAAAAAAAAAAGATAGTCAAGTGTCTGCTCATCTGCAGACCTGACCATGGTCCTTCCAAAATGCCTCTGACAGTTGAAGGTAAAATCATGGTGGAAAGAGTGGCCCACTGGGGCTCATGCATTTCTCAAGGCCTCCTCCATAGTTGGGACCCAGACACATTAGCAGGAGGATGTGAGTATTTCTTTGTAATTCAAACATTACATTTAAAAATGGAGTTTAGGCCACTTACAGTGGCTCACACCTATAATCTCTGCACTCTAGGAGTCCAAGGGAGGATGGGCGTGGGGATAGGGGGTGGGGAGGAGAGATTAGCCTAAGCAAAAGTGAGATCTTCTCTCTACTAAAAATAGAAAACTTAGCCCACTGCTGTGGTGAGTACCGGTAGTCTCAGCTACTCAGGAAGCTGAGGCAACAGAATAGCTTGAGCCCGAGTGTCACAAAGTGAGACTCTGTCTCGAAAAATAAATAAATAATTTAAAATGGAGTTTATCGATCATTAGATATTTTCCATGCATCTTCTTTTTATATTAACACAGATAATAAGGAGTAAATGTAACTTCCCAATAGCCAGTTCATTAACATTTACATACATATGGCTTGGCACCTGTAGCTCAGTGGACCAGAGCTGGCAGGGTTGAATCCAGCCCAGGCCTGCCAAACAACAATGTCAACTACAACAGCCAAGCAAAAAAACAGCCAAGCATTGTAGTGGGCACCTGTAGTCCCAGCTACTAGAGAGGCTGAAGCAAGAGAATCACTTAAGCCCAAGAGTTAGAGGTTGCTGTGAGCTATGACACAACAGCACTCTACCGAGGGTGACAAAGTGAGACTCTGCCTCAAAAACAAACAACCAAACACACACACACACACACACACACACATATAAAGAGATGTTAATAAAGATGTAAAAGTAGCCCTTTCTATGGTAGTTGAGAAAGGTCCACACAGTATTATTCTGGATTCCCGTTATATCTTAAGGATGAATATTTCATAATGTCTGGAGCCCTTGAGGTCCTGCAAATGAAGAAGGAGGATGTCGTCAAATTCCTTGCAGGGGGAACCCACTTAGGTGGGACCAACCTTGACTTCCATGTGGAACAGTACATCTACAAAAGGAAAAGTGATGGCATCTATGTCATAAATCTGAAGAGGACCTGGGAAAAGCTCCTGTTGGCAACCTCAGCCATTGCTGCCATTGAAAACCGTGCTGACATCAGTGTCGTACCCTCTGAGATCCCTGGCCAGCGAGTTTGCTGCTGCTGTTGGAGCCGCTCCTATTGCTGGTCACCTCACTCTTGGAACCTTCACTAACCAGGTCCAAGCAGCGTTCAGGGAGCCGTGTTTTCTGGTGGTTATTGACCCCAGGGCTGACGACCAGCCCATCAGAGAGGTGTCTTATGTTAACCTGCCACTGTTGCTCCGTGTCACACGGGTTCTCTTCTGCATTATGTGGACATTGCCATCCCTTGCAACAACAAGGGGCTCACTTAGTGGTCTGACGTGGTGGATGTTGGTCTGGGAAGGTCCCCACACATATGGCACCATCTCCTGTGAACACCCGAGGGAGGTCATGCCTGATCTCTCCTTCTCAGAGATCCTGAAGAGATTGAAAAGGAAGAGCAGGCTGCCACTGAGAGAACGGTGACCAAAGAGCAATTTCAGGTGAAGAGACTGCTCCAGCTCCTGAGTTCACTGCTACTCGGCCCGAGGTTGCAGACAGGTCTGAAGGCTGCCAACAGAAGGGTCTTCCAGGGTGGCGCCTGTGACTCAGTGAGCAGGCCCCATATACCAAGGGTGGTGGGTTCAAACCCAGCCCCGGCCAAACTGCATCAAAAAATAGCCGGGCGTTGTGGCGGGAGCCTGTAGTCCCAGCTACTCGGGAGGCTGAGACAAGAGAATCGCCTAAGCCCAAGAGCTGGAGGTTGCTGTGAGCTGTGACTCCACAGCAGTCTACCGAGGGCGATAGAGTAAGACTCTGTCTCTATAAAAAAAAAAAAGAAGAAGAAGAAGGGTCTTCCAGCTCCTCTTCAGATTATGATGTAGATGCCATCACTTTTCCTTCTGTATAAAATAAACATCAGTTTCTTAAAAAGTTAAAAAAATAAATAATAAGACTGGGAGCGGTGGCTCAGCCCTGTAATCTTAGTACTCTAGGAGGCCGAGGTGGGTGAATTGCCTGAGCTCAGGAGTTTGAGAGCAGCCTGAGCTAGAGTGAATCCCCCATCTCTAAAAATATTCTGAAATGGAATCAAATGTAAAAACTAGTTCAGGACAAAAGAGATGCATATCAATTAAGAAAAAATTGGGTTGGCCCTTGTAGCACAGTGGTTACAGCACCAGCCGCATACACCGAGGCTGGCAGGTTCGAACCTGGCCCAGGACAGTTAAACAGCAATGACAACTGCAACAAAAAATAGCTGGGCGTTGTGGCGGGCACCTGTAGTCTCAGCTACTTGGGAGGATGAGGCAAGAGAATCACTTAAGCCCAAGAGTTGGAGGTTGCTGTGAGCTGTGATGTCACCGCACTCCACTGAGAGTGACATACTGACACTGTGTCTCAAAAAAAAGAAAGAAAAAAAGAAACAATTATAAGTACTGATATTGGGGGATCTTAGTCTAAAGAAAGAAGATCTGGTGGCTTGGTGCCGGCAGCTCAGTTGTTAGATAGCCTGCCACATACACGGGGGCTGGCAGGTTTGAACGCAGCCCAGGCCTGCTAAACAACAATGACAACTGCAACAAAAAAATATCCAGGCATTGTGGCAGGCCCTGTAGTCCCAGCTACTCAGGAGACTGAGGCAACAGAATCACTTAATCTCAAGAGTTTGAGATCTGTCGCAAAAAAAAAAAAATTAATAAAGAAAAACTATTTACAAATATCCAGTGCGTCAGTGCTCCCTGAATAAAAGGAGGCAATGAGGAAAAACAGTACACTATGTTTATTGGTTTCAACCTGCTAATAGTCTAAATTTAAGAGAAATGTCTCTTTTTCTCTTAAAATGGATCATCTCTGGCCTAGGGTTGGGAGGAGAAGAGTCAAGTGTGGTGGTTAAAAAAATCCTAGTATTCTGGGAGGCCAAGGCAGGTGGATTGCTCGAGTTCAGGAAGACCAGCCTAAGCAAGAGTGAGACCCCTATCTCCAAAAAATAGCTGGGCATTATGGCAGGCACCTGTAGTTCCAACTACTCAGGATGCTGAGGCAAGAGGATTGTTTGAACAGAAGAGTTTGAGGATGGTGAACTCTGTCTCAAAAAATAAAAAGGGTCCAGAGTATCTGGGTTGAAATTTTGACTTTACAACTGACAAGTTGAGAGATCTTGAGAAGACTACTTAACGTCTGTTTGCTCAACTTCCCAAATGTAATTTGGAGTGGCAACATATTAGTATATAAGTGGGTGTCATATAAGGCAGGCTACTGGGGACACATGATCAATGTAGTGGGTTGAATAGAGTCCCAGCCTCACTCCAAATTCACGTTTACCAGGAACCCTAGAATATGACCTTATTTGGAATATGGGTCTTTGAAAATATGATTAAGGTCAGGATCCAAATGAGATGATATTAGATTAGGGTGGACTCTAAATTTAATAAAAGGAGTTCAGAAGAGATAGAAAAAGGGAGCTAATCATCAGTGAAACACAAATGAAAACCACAATGAGATATGGCAGAACTCCAGTGAGAATGTCTTTTAGCAAAATGCCTCTAGGCAAAAAATGCTGGCATGGATGTGAAGAGCTAGGAACTTACACACTGCTGGTGGGACTGCAAACAAATACATCCTCGACGGAAGGTAGTATGAAGATACCTCAAAGAACTAAAGGAGACCCTTCATTTGACATAGCAATCTCATTACTGTGTGTTCATAAAAAAGATACCAGCAGGGTGGCGCCTGCAGCTCAGTGAGTAGGGCTCTGGCCCCATATACTGAGGGTAGCAGGTTCCAACCCAGCCCCCGGCAGAGCTGCAACAAAAAAATAGCTGGGCGTCGTGGCCCACACCTGCAGTCCCAGCTACTCAGGAGGCTTAGGCAAATCGGCTAAGCCAAAGAGATGGAAGTTGCTGTGAGCTGTGTGACGCCACAGCACTCTACCAAGGGTGATAAAGTGAGACTCTGTCTCTACAAAAAAAAAAAAACAACCCAGCACTCGAATGCTTATAGCAGCACAACTCACAATTTCAAAAATGTGGAAGTAGGCTTGGCGCCTGTGGCTCAAGAGGCTAAGGCACCAGCCACATACACCTGGGCTGGTGGGTTCGAATCCAGCCCGGGCCCGCCAACCAACAATGATGGCTGCAACCAAAAAATAGCCGCGCTGTGGAGGGTGCCTGTAGTCCTAGCTGCTTGGAGGCAGAGGCAGGAGAATCGCCTGAGCCCAGGAGTTGGAGGTTGCTGTCAGCTGTGATGCCACAGCACTCTACCTAGGGTGATAGCTTGAGGCTCTGTCTCAAAAAAAAAAAAAAAAAAATGTAGAAGCAATCCAAGTGCCTGTCAATACATGAATAGATTAATAAAATGTGGTGTATATATACACATATGTATACTGTGGAATACTACTCAGCCATGAAATATGGTGAACTAATACCTCTTGTATTAATCTGCATGGAACTGGAGACCATTGTTCTCAGAGACACATCACAAGTATGGAAAAACAAACACCACATGTACTTGCTATTAAATCGGAAATCATTGATCAGCATTTATGTGTACATACGGAAATAACACTGGAAATGAAAGTGGTGGGGGAGGGGAGAAGGCGGTGGGTAAATTCCCACCTAATGGGTATAAGTGCACCCTATGGGCACACTTATAACTAACTCAAATGTACACAAGCAATTTGTGTAACCAAAATGTTTGTATCCCGGTAATAGTCTAAAATTAAAAAAAAAAAAAATAGAAAAGGAGAGGCACAGAGACCCAGAGAAAGTAGTGTGAAGGTGGGGTTTATCTATAAGTCTAGGAAGGCCAAAGGTGGCCAGCAACCCCCAGAAGCTGCGAGACAGGGAAGGAGTGATTTCCCTCTTAGGGCCTCCCAATCTACCTGCCATGCTGACTCCTTGACTTTGGACTTCTAGCTTACAGAATGATGAGAGAATAAATATTTGTTACGTGAAGACACCAAGTTTGTGGTGTTATTGTGGCTGCCCTAGTAAATTAACACAGTAAGTCACTGTCTCCTGTATGGGACAGGGTGAGCGAAGGGCCTCAACAGCTGAGCTAAGGTCCTTAAGGGCTTTGATAGTAAGGCCTTCAAGAGCCGAAGAGGCAAGAGACAAATTATCTCTGTGGAGAGGAAAGGTCTCCAGTAAGGAGCAGCTGTTAAGTACACGAAGAGTAGACTGAATTTGACAGGCAGAAATGGAGGGAGGAAATTTGGGAGGGAAGGACAATTCCAAGCAGAAGGAACTCCTGGAGGAATGCAGCAGAGGCTGACAAAGCTTAAGATGCTCAAGAGATACCAAGTGGTCCAGCTTGGCAGGAGTCTGCTTAGGGAAAGCAGTCGGGGATAGGTTAGTGTTAGATGGTCCCCAAAACAATGTGTGTATATTTTAATATCTTTGTATGCCACAGAAATTTTGAGCTGGTCTCACAATCCTCCAGCCTAGTACTGTTATTTTATATATAGAAAAGGAAATTTAAAAATCAATTTAGTTTTCTCAACGTCAGATAGCTAAGTCTGTAAAAGAGCCAGGGGTAAAGTCTGGACGTTTTTGTTGTGTGGTCAAGGTACCTTCACAGTAAATCTGTCTTTTAAATATTCTTTCTCCTTTGGCCTAATTTTTAAAAATTTTACCACTAAATATAAATTAACTGTTACTTTTTGAGCTGCAATTATTTATATTCAATATTAGCTACCTATCTGGTTATGGCTTAGAAACACACACAATAAATCTTTTCATAAAAATTCTTAGTGGTATTGCTGGCATCCTCCCAACATTCCCCTCCATCTTTCCTAACCCTAGCGTATGTCTTCTAAGTCTAGAAAAATCACCATTTTAAATGTTTTATTTTAAATACTATGTTACATATCAAGTGTTTCAGTATGGGAAATCATAAACAGAAAAGTGATCCTTTATCTCATTGCTGGGTTAATTCTTTTAGACTTTTACTTTTTTGAAACAAAATATGTACAAATACATGCTAAGAAAATTCAAGTACTACAGAACAGACTGTAAGCAGTAAGCAGAAACTCCCCTTAGTTTGCTTTCAGGTCTTTCCATAAATACACATACATGTGTATCAACGAAGAATTCTTTTTTTTTTTTTTGAGACTTAAATTAATCCACGAGAAAAAAATCAACAATCCCATACACCAATGGGGAAGAGAGATGAACAGAACCTTCTCTAAAAAAACCAGTCAAATGGCACATGAAAAAATGCTCATCATCCCTAATTATTAGAGAAATGCAAACCAAAACCACACTGAGATATCACCTAACCCCAGCAAGAATGGCCTATATCACAAAATCTCAAAACTGCAGATGCTGGCGTGGATGTGGTGAAAAAGAAACACTTTTACACTGCTGGTGGGACTGCAAACTAATACAATCTTTTTGGAAGGAAGTATGGCGAACCTTCAAAGAACTCAACCTAGACCTCCCGTTTGATCCTGCAATCCCATTACTGGGCATCTATCCAGAAGGGAAAAAAAAACTTTTTATTATAAAGACACTTGTACTAGACTGTTTATTGCAGCTCAATTTATAATCGCTAAAATGTGGAAACAGTCTAAATGCCCTTCAACCCAGGAATGGATTGGCAAGCTGTGGTATATGTATACCATGGAATACTATTCAGCATTTTAAAAAATGGAGATTTTGCAACATCCACCTGGATGGAGGTGGAGCACATTATTCTTAGTGAAGCATCACAGGAATGGGGAAGCATGAATCCTATGTATTCAACTTTGATATGAGGACAATTAATGACAATTAATGACATGGTGGAGCATGGGGGAAGGAGAGAGCAGACAGAGAAGGAGGGGGGGTGAGGGAAAGTAAAAGAAAATAGTTACTAATTCTCACACGAATTGGATTTAATTTAACCACACTACATTACTTAAACATTAATTTTTAATTAAACTTGTTAATATGTTGTTTAGGATTTGGCATCCTCATTTATAAGTGAAATATGTTTGTAATTTCCCTTTACAATAATATATTTTTTCCAATTTTAATAATAGGTGCATCCAGATGAAAAAAAAAATGGCTGCTTTTTCAGGGAGGCCTCCCAAGGTCTCCCAGGTTGGCTTAATCCAGAACACTGGTTTTTCCTCATGGTAAATTTCATATTCATCATTACATACTGGATGTTTAATATATACTATGAGAATGTTGAATGAGTGTTTATTACATGAAAAGTTACTTAAACTAAAAAAAAGAAAATAAATTAATTTGTCTTTGTCTCTGAAATAAGAACTCCAAGTGACCTAAAGCCCCGTTTGTCTCATTCTTCACTGAGTTCCAAAAGCACAAGTGAGTAAGAACTCATGGAATATCTGGTGAATGAATGGTGTAGATTTAAAATGATCAAATATGCCATGTCTGTAGTCCCAGCTACTCCAGGGGCTGAGGCAGGAAGATCCCTGAAGCCCAGTAGTTCAAGTCCAGTCTGGGCAATGTAGGGAGATTCGTCTCTTAAAAAAGTAATAGTTAGGCTGTGCCCGTAGCTCGGTGGGTAGATACAGTATTTGGTTCAAACATAATCCCAAATCCACCTGCAGAAGATAAACAGGCACTTGAATAAGAAACAGTAACTAAATGTGGATTTCTCATACTAGTTTGAAATTGATGTGATAATTTGTAAGAAGATTGAATTTAAAAATTGAATCCTTTTTAGACTTATTTTTGTAATCTTTATGAACTTTTTCCACTCTTGATTACATTCTCACTTACCTGCTTTCTTTTATTTATTTAATCAACCATTCACTTTACAAATATTGATTGCTCACACCCCAAGCACCATGCTAATAATCCTTGTCTCTCAATGGCCACACCCACCTTCCAGCACAATCCTGCTGGGTGTTTTAGGCTGGCCCTTGCCTTCAAATTCCCTGGGACTTGTATTACAGAGGTCTCTAGCATGGCAACCTTCAGCCAGAGATGAGGACAGTTCATATATAGAATCTTATGGAGTGTCAGTTTATATATTAATTTGCTGAACAACAATCAATCCAGCCCTTGGATTTATATGATACTGTACTGGATTTTTAAACACTTTCTTTAATATACTTTCTCCTTTATTTACAGAGATATTTATCTCAGTACCCACTTTTCAGAGGTTGTAAGCACCTAATCAATGAAAATATATTCTCTTTAGACTGCTGGGGGGATGCTCCTAGAGAAAGAATTTTCTTGTCCTAATATTCACCTTAATTGTAAAAGCATGTGTTCCTTATTATTTTTTAAGTTTACAATGACATCATTAAATACCTCAATGTCTCATATTTCACTGTTCTTACCTTTTGGGGAAAACAGGCAAAGGAACCCACAGTAGAAAATAGTTTTCCCTCTGGGAAAAGAAAGAGGGGTGTGTAAGGAAGTTGAGCTTAAAGCTAAGTTGCTTGAGGCTGGAGGTTCTGCTCTCTCCATAAACACTATTCTGTTCTACCTACAAGACTCAAGAAATGAAGCAAAAAATTACGCACGGACACAAGTGAAAGTTTTTGCACTGGACTTGTTGGTCCAGTTTTCCTCTTAATTTCCTTACCCTCTCTGTCTTTATCCATTAATTCTCCCCTTCCCAGTACTCAGACTCTCCACTCAATTCTTCCCCCTGTCCTTTCCTCCACTTCCGGCTACCATCCTCGTCCTCAGAGTCCGCTGTCCACACCAGATTGGGGAGCTCGGCGGGGCTCCCAGCTAGTTTGAATCCAAGCTCCGGGGTGTAGGGGTGATTCTGCTAGGAGGTGGGAAGTGCACTCTTCACTGGTGATCTCAACGCAAATTTGCCCGGAGCTCTTTTGCGAGAGTGCTGTCAGGTTTTACAATTTCCCAATCGTTTACTCGCCTGGCTGTCTGGTCCACGCGCCTCGGGGATGCGCCCTGCACGCTGAAGCTTCATTCAAAGGCTGGGCAAGGCGGCCCACGAGGTTGGGATTGCGGGATGTGAATGACCTCCAGGCCACTTCCTCCTCCTCCGCGCCCTTCCTCCACTCCTCCAGCCACCTTCGCGTAAACAAAACTGCCCCCAGGGCGGGGAGAGGTCTCGTTCTTTCTGCGCTCTCCCTCGCAAAGGGTTAATTTTTGCGATCGCACGAGGGGGAGGAGATTTCCCTGTAGACGAGTAAAAAGGGTGATGGACAAACGTGCAGGCACTAAGACCGCAAGGCATTCATTTCCTCCTACGGTGGATGCGGACGCCGGGAGGAGGAGAGCCCCAGAGAGAGGACCTGGGAGCGGAGGCGCAGGCAATGCTCAACCCTGGATGTAGCTGAGAGGCTGGGAGAGAGACCGACCGCCGGAGACCGAGCGGCGAGGGGAAGACCCAGGGGGGTGGGTGGGGGAAGCAGACAGGAGAGCACTCGAAATCAAGCGCTTTACAGATTATTTTATTTTGTGTAGAGAACACGTAGCGACTCCGAAGATCAGCCCCAATGAACATGTCAGTGTTGACTTTACAAGAATATGAATTCGAAAAGCAGTTCAACGAGAACGAAGCCATCCAATGGATGCAGGAAAACTGGTAGGTGATGCTTTCGCCGGATACTGTTCTCGGCAGCCCTGCGTCTTCCAGGAGTGCCTTCATGTCGGTATCCTCCGTCCGGGGGTGAGCGGACCGATGAATCGCAGGCAGCCAGCCGATCGCTGAGTTCTTAGGTCTCCCGGGTGCAGGAGGCGCCGGGGCTGCATGCAGCGCGCGGTCTGGGGGTGCCCCTGTGTGAACCGGGGCTACTCGGGCATCTTTTAGGTAGATTATATAACATAGAACGTATATGTGTGCTAGAGTGATTGTCTGCGCGGCAGGGAAGGCAGGGGAGATGCCTCAATCCCGATACCCCACCTTTGCAACCTCCTGGTTTTTATCTACATTTGGGTTTTCGTGCTCGGCCTCTCACAGCCGGAATGTGAAAGGCACTGAGGGGGGACCCCGTCTTCTGCTCCCTTTAACCCTCTCCCGCCTGCCGCGCTCGCGCTGGTCCTCGCCCTCTCCCCATTTCGCGTGTCCTTCCTTTCCCCTTGCAGCTCTCCTACTTCACCGTCCTCCTCCGGCTGCCGCTCCCCAGCCGGATGCCCCCTTTCCGGGACCCCTTTCCCCACGCTGATCCCTTTCCGGTTTCATAAAAGAGACGGAGTGGGAGGGAGAAGAGGAGGGGACAATGAAAACAGTAATAAATGAATGAAACCGAGCGAGTGGAGCCACGCCATGATTAAGTTTCTGTTTTACGGAAACGCCTTTTGGACGCATTCTCTCCTAATTCAGTTCGAAGCTCCTGGCTGGAGTTCAGGCACACGGACTGAAGGCCCTCCGTCCGCAGGCTCCTTGGGGGCACTTGACCAGAAAAACTTATAATCGGGGAATATACCTTTCTTGTTTACTGGACTCCCTCCGCCAGTCCTTTTGAAAATCCCCATGTGAGAGGCGATCTCGTGTCACCTTGCAATATTTAACAGGGGAGGGTGTGCTCATCTCGCGTCTTCCTTGTAGACAGCTGTGGCAAAGACATTCTCATCCCCTTCTTTCTCCTAACCCCCCGTCTGGCGATCAGTAAAGGGCTAGCCCAACGCACCCCGGAGCTGGGCAGTGGCCGGCAGCCTCGGGGTGGCTTGGTGGGGGAGGGTCCGACGGCGGGGGCTCCGGGAACTGGGGATTCCGCCCGCCGCGTGTCCCCACGCCCTCCTCTCATCAATGGGAAACTGGAGACGCCGGCGCGCCGGTGACAGAGGAGGGTTGGTGCAGTAGGAGGGGGGTTCCGCCGGGCCTGAGCCGAGGGGAGGGGTTCAACTTCCGCTCCTCCGGTGCCCGGGAGTTGCCGACCGGCCTCGGGAGGCGGCGCAGCCTCTCCCGCCGGCTCCTGCTCGGCCGGCGCGGGCCCGCCCCCTGGGCCGCGCGCGGGCTGGGCCCGGCCTGCTGGGCAGCGAGCTGCGGCGTGGCTGGCGGAGGCGGCGGGCGAGGGGCCCGAGGACCGCGTCCAGCCGGAGCTGGAGTCTAAGAGGGCGCGCGGGCCGCTTGGAGGGACGGGAAGTGCGCCAGGCACGAGGGGCGCGGAGCTGGGTGCCCCCTGTGGCCGCCGAGGCCGTGAGCCCTGGGCTGGGTCCGGAGGGTGGCAGCGCACCGCGGATCCCGATCCGGAGTTGATTAGACCCCTAGGGGCCTCGGCGTTTGGGGGGGAAGCGGAGCCCTCAGGGCCTTGCTGCCTGGGGTCCCTTGCAGGCACTTCCTCCGCCCGCGTCGGGGGTGGCGCTGAAGGCGGGGAGGGGGCGGCGACGACCGTAGCGGACGGCTGCAGGGAGCTGCGCCGCTGGCCAGCCTGGGGCCCGGGTCTTCTCTGCGGCTGTCTGTCCTATCCTCTGGCCGCGCTGCTCGGGCCCATCTTCCTTCCCCAGTAGCCGGTGCGCTCTACATTTTCTAATGTCTGCTCCCTGCAACTTGCTGCATCCTGGTTGAACCTGCCCTTCTGGAGTTTGCTTGCCCTCGCTGTCACCTAACCCCTTGCACTGTATGCCGGCCTTTCCTAGCACCTCCGCGGTTGATACTGCCTCTCTGACTTGTTGCCTTTTCTCTGAGGCGGCTTCCTGTGTCTTCTGCAGGTACTATTTCCCGCCTCTTCTTTCCATTCAAATGAGTACTCACTGCACCAGACAGTTCCTAGGTCTCAAGAGACCGAAAATGTCAAGAATAGTGCCAACTTATCTACTGTTAAGCAATGAATGACTAGTTTCCTCCCAGCTCTTTATCTGGACCTTTCTTCCAGAAGTATCTTTTCCTCGCTTTTATGGGCCTGGGTATTCACGTACAGTCCATCAGCTCTTTAGGACACGGTTCTCATCTTACTCCACTCTTGATTTTGCAAAACGCCTGGGAGTATTTTATACATGGCAGATGCTTGGGGAAACTCTTGTCCAATGAGTAAAAATGTTGATTGGTGCCCATTTCATCTCTAGCATTGTTTGTGAGGCGTCACACAGCTCAGCAACCTCCCAACTCCTGGGCTTAGGCGATTCTCTTGCCTCAGCCTCCCTAGTAGCTGAGACTACAGGCGCCCGCCACAACACCCGGCTATTTTTCTATTTTGCAGATCGGCGGAGGCCGGATTTGAACCCACCACCTTCAGTATATGGGGCCGGCGCCCTACTCGATGAGCCACATTGCATTGTTTGTTAATGCCAGGTTTAACCTGCTTCCCAGCCCTCCAGCCCCCGGCGCCGGCCCGGGGGGGGGGGGGGGGGGGGGGGGGGGGGGGGGGGGGGGGGGGGGGGGGGGGGGGGGGGGGGGGGGGGGGGGGGGGGGGGGGGGGGGGGGGGGGGGGGGGGGGGGGGGGGGGGGGGGGGGGGGG
>CAUYON010173818.1:0-18408 GCA_963573935.1 Arctocebus calabarensis | reverse complement strand
CAATCATAGGGCAGAATGTGCTTCATATACAATCAGAAATATTTTGATCATACTGTTAGAGATAGCCTTCATGGCATTTTCTTGATCACTATATAAAGATATTGATATTCTACATTTGATAAGTTTCAACAGTACCCTGCTAAGATGCACCGTGGGTGTGATCCCACTAATTGCCCTCCCTCCACCCATTCTCCCTCTCCTCCCCTCCCTTTCCCTTTTCCCTGTATTCTTGTGCTATAATTGGGTTTTAGCCTTCATATAAAAGCTATAAATAGTAGCAGGTTTAAAAAAATTTTTTTTTTTTTAATATTTAGAAACAGGATCTCACATAGGCTAGAATGCAGTGGTGTGATAACTCACTACAGCCTTCAGCTCCTGGGCTAAAGTATCCTCCTCTTGCCTCAGCTTCCCCATTAGCTAGGATTACATCAATACATATTTTTAAGACATCTGTTATAAATATAAGGAATGAGCAATCTAATCTTTTACCATAATCCATTCTTCTTCATATTAATGTCCCAGACAGAGTGGACAAATGACTAGAAGGTTGTTATTTAATATAACCTAATGTCATTTAATCATTTAATCTAATTCTGTATCATTTCTAGAAAATGATCTTACTTGAGGCTAATAGATGTGGAAGTGGTTCAAGAGGGGAAGCCAGGTAATGGACACAAGATCAGAGACCTGTGCAACTTATTTCACTTTAATGATACCTCTTAACATAAAATTTGCTGCCACTAGTGCTAAGGAAACCGAATATGTGGATTGTCACTCTGGTGAGGATTGTAACCTGTAAAACATCAATGGCTCTCATAGTCCTTTTGACTGGGATGCAACAAACCAGGTCCTTAATTAACTTTGTGTTTTTTGCTTTTATTTAGGTAAAGGAAAGAAATGAGAATAAAGACAAGCCAAAACCGGAGAATTTGTTATATGTGTATGTGTGCATATAAAAAAGACTAGAAGGACATATACTAAAGTGTTAACTGCATACTTATGGTAGGATTATAAGTTATTTTTTTTCTATATTTTTTGCAAGAAATATGTATTTTGTAATCATAAAACATGAAAAGAATATTCAAGACAAACTTTCAGTAATTTTTTTTTTTATTTGGAAGTGAGTATACTTAATCTCTACATCTTTTACAGTCTCGCCTGCCTAATGGAATAATGAACATTTCCAGAAATGGTTACCTGATCATTGGAAGGTTCTCTTTTTTTTTTGCTTGTACGAAAGGTCTTTATTGGCGAGAGATGCTGCAGAGCAGCATTAAGGAGGAGGGGAGAGAGAGAGAGACAGAGAGGGAGAAAGAGAAAAGGGAAGGGGGGAAGAGAGAGAGGAGAGAGAGGTGGATAGATATGGGGGAGAGAAGGGCAGAGAGAGAAAGAAGAGCCATTGGAAGGTTCTTAATCATCAAACATTAATTGTCTTCACTGTGCTTGCTAAGGAAAGTGGACTAACACGACTGTGTGTGGTGGGCAGAGAGGGGAGAGGATGAGAGGTTGGGATGGGCAGTTAAATATCAGACTCATCTATAGAGCTTTTAAAAAACATACCTGACTCTTCTCCCTGTGTGTTTGCTGTTCCCCATCTTTGTGGGCAGAGTGTGGCCCTCATACATGTATTTTGAAAAAAAAATCTTGGATTTTTCTGATATGCCCCTCCCTTTCCCAGAGAACCACTGAACTAGTTTACTCACAACTAAGAGCTTTGAAGGGTCTTTTCTTTTCTTTCTTTTTTTTTTTTTGAGACAGAGCCTCAAGCTGTCACCCTGGATAGAGTGCTATCACATCACAGTTCACAGCAACCTCCAACTCCTGGGCTCCAACTCCTGCCTCCCCCTTCTAAGTAGCTGGGACCACAGGTGCCTGCCACAACGCCCGGCTATTTTTTGGTTGCAGCCGTCATTGTTGTTTGGCAGGCCCGGGCTGGATTCGAACCTACCAGCTCAGGTGTACGTGGCTGGCATCTTAGCCCGTTGAGCCACAGGCACCGAGCCTGAAGGGTCTTTTCATACATTGATTTTTATCCCCAAGTACAGCATGTCACAGATGTTGTGATGCAGGACACCCTATCATGAGTGTATATCCTGAGAGGATACTGCCTGTCTCTCTGTGCTATATTATTCAGTTACTATTGACCAAGTATTTTTGTCCCTATCTCTCATATAGTGCGTATTCAGGAAGGTTGTTACTTCCAAGGATCTCATAAGACTTTTCCCACCCTGCTCCCTTTTCACATGAAAGGGACTTCTGTCTGTTCTTAGAGTACCATTTGGCAAATGTCAAGCAATGAAAACCTTGCTTAATTTTATTTATAGAACCAAGAGCTAAGGAATCTCTCATTATCATCATTTGGCAAAAGATCAGCAAGTTCTACACATTTGACTAACCATTTTTATTGGTAACAGCCACATTTTCTCCTTAAAGACAGAGTATTTGGTGCTTTAATTATTTCTGATCAGCAGACATTTTTCATGCTTTATTTTTTAGGTTTAACTTTTGCTCTTATTAAAATATCAAATTTAAAATTGACTATTTTCATGGATACAGATGTCATATTTATATTTCTGAATGCTTACTGATAAACTAAAAGTTAACCATGCTCTATGAAAATTATATGAATATAAACACATACCCAGAGATTTGGACACCACTATCAGTCTGTCCCTGTATTTTGGTTTGAGACAAACAGGATTTCCATTTAGATCCATTTTCCATAACTTGATCAACTTATTCAGTAAATACTCCAAATCCTATAGAGAATAAAAAGCAAAGCACAATAATTATATTATCAGTATTTCTAACATGGCAGTTAACTGTTTTTAAAAGTAAATATTGGTTTTCATGGAGTTCTAGTACAAAGCCAGGTACTTAGAAGATGCATAATAACTAAATTTTAAATAAAATGGTCATATTGATAATAGAAGGAAATGAAGATAAGGCAAAAGTGAGGCCTTAGATTGGGGGCTTCAGACCTTTTATCTGTCATGTTCCCGTAAATGGTCCCAATCTGTAGCTCAGAAAACATTTTTTTGCTATAGAAGATGCCCTAATCTTAGTGGGGTTTAGAGAAGTTTACAGATTAAGGCAATTAAGGAGTAGTGAGTAAGCAAGCCATTGACATTGCAAACTAAAAAATATATACTTTTTATTTTATATGAAGAATGCTTACTCATTTTTAAAATCTATCAAAGGGGAAAATAGAAGAAAGGCAAAAAAAAATGACTTACATGCTTATCAATAAAAGATCACTTTAATATATTATACATAGGTATATCCTACTGTGTGACTCTAGACAAGTCTACGTCTTCATTTATGAAGTGAGGTTAATTAGGATTAGTTGCCAAGGCATATTAAATGCCTGGAACAGGGAGCTTGGTGCAGCAACCCATGCCTATAGTCTCAGTTACTTGAGATGCTGAGCCATGAGGATCCCTTGGGGTTGGGAGTTTGAAACCAGCCTAAGCAACATAGCAAGACCCCATCTCTACAGAAAAATTAAAAAATACTGGTTATTTAAACCATGAGGTCATAAGTGGTGGTGAGGGAGAAAGTAAGAAAAGAGAAATAGTGGGGCAGCAACTATGCCAACTAGTTTGGATGGAAGATGAAGGAAAACTAGTAAAGACGTCACAGAAAGATTCATCAGGGAAGTTCTTCTCAGAACAAATCTCTTCTCAGAACAAATAATAATTCAGTGACTCAGGAACTAATAATTCAGATTCTGGAGCTCCAGTGGCACAATCGATTTGTGGGTAGTACTTAGATGGCAGATTCAGACACTGGGGGAAGAGTTTAATGAGGGGAGCACCTAATAGAATAAACAACTACAGGAGGATAAGAAATAAAAGAATGATAAAAATAACATAACTAAAACACTGCAGCATGGATCAGATGCCCCTCATATCTGCTTTATAGGTCATTCCTTTGGGATATAGCTTTTACAATGTACTAGAGCTGGCCCAGTGCTCTGCAGAGCACTCAGTTAACTTCTTGCTAACATTACTTTGCTAGAAACTTTGTTTAGCAAGGCCTCATTGGAAATCAGCTGCTTAGAAAAACTTTGGGGAAAATTTCATGTGTCATTATAAAAAGGAGTATTCATTTGTGGTAAAATTATATACATATTTAAATGTATAAAGGATGTATAGACTGGGTGAGGTGGCTCACGCCTGTAATCCTAATACTATGGGAGGCTGAGGCAAAAGGTTGTAGGAGCCCAGGAGTTCAAGACCAGCCTGAGCAAGCACAAGACCCTAGAGGCTGGGAGCGGGGGCTCACGCCTGTAATTTTAGAACTCTGGGAGGCCGAGGCAGCTGGATGGCCTTAGCTCACAGGTTCGAGACCAGTCTGAGCCAGAGCAAGACCCCCGTTTCTAAAACATAGCTGGGCGTTATAGTGGATGCCTATAGTCCCAGCTACTTGGGAGGCTAAGGCAAGAGGATTGTTTGAGTCCAAGAGTTTGAGGTTGCTGTGAGCTATGATGTCAAAGCATTCTACCGAGGGGGACAAAGGGAGACTCTGTCTCCAAAAAAAAAAAAAAAAAAAAAGTTTTCTACAAAAAATAGAAAACTTAGCTGGGTGTGTGAAGTACTGGCTATTCAGGATACTGAGGCGGGAGGATAACTTGAGCCTGGGAGTTTGAGGTTACAGGGAGCTATGATGGCATCACTATACTGTAACCCAGATGGAAAGAGCCCATCTCCAAGTAAATGAATAGATAAATAAATAATGTGCCTGGAATAAAGCAGGTGAGTTATAAATGCGTTAGTTTTCTTGCCCTGTGAGCCCCCTCCACTAATTTCCCTTGTCTTAATTTTTGTCAGTAGAGATCAAAAATATTTTAAGGAAGAAGGAATTTCTTGACCTATTGAGTAATAAGCAGTCAACTTCTTATAAGAAAGTACTCTTCACAAAATATAACTTCAGTTATCAGTCTGGGCTCTGGAATACGCCCTTCCATAGCTTTTGTTCAATAGCATTTAATACAGCTGTGATTATTTTATGTGAGAGTTACACTGTATTTTTTCTATTCTAAAAACCTCCAAGGAAGGGATCATGCATTATGGTTTTGTACAGTGTTGAATCTGATGCTTATCATCCACAAATTAAGCAAAAATAGCAATTAAAGAACTTTAAATTGATATAGATAAAAAGAATGCTTAGAGTTTTGTTAATTGTTCCTCACTTGATAAATGACCCTCGACATCCTGCCTCCAGTGTATGTTTATTTAAGACTAAACTAATCCTGTGCTGAAATACAATTACCCTTTGGATACGCTCTGGTTGTTCATTGCCTTCCTGTCTTTAATAAAACGCTTTCACTTTCCCAGTCTTCAATAAGTTACTAAAGGAAGCAGACACTTTTCTGTACAGTCTCTGTTTGATAAATGATCATGTCATGCTATCACTTAGAGGAGTGTTGCAAAATACTGAAGAGCAAATTCTGTTTGCCCTGCAGGACTGGTGCTTAAGCTCCTGTATAGGCGTCTGCATCGTGGCAATGCTCTCTCTACGATTAATGATGACCACTGATGAACCTGTATTTGACCAGCATGCTCCAATCTTTAATGGAAGCATCTGACCCAACTGTCCTTACTAGGTCTAAAGACAACCATTTGTCATCCTCCTGACTGCCTGTCATCATCTGCCTGGGAAAATCTATAATTTTTGGCTTGTTCCTGACTAAACTGTGGAATGAATAAATTTATCTTTGGGCACTCTTCTTGTCAGGATCAATATTGAGCAGAGGTTGAATAAATTAGAAACTGAGAAAGCTGACAGGCCATAGAAGTTTGTTCATTTGTGTCTTATAAATCAAATATTTAGTTTATATACAAGGCAAGATGTCAAGATTTTTATTTCCCTGTTCATACTGAGGATTCTATAGTTCATGATAAATGGTCATCAGAAAACCAATGAGGTAAATTACTAATTATATTTAATGAGGGATGAACTTTTCAGATCATTTTATTGATTTAACAAACTTTACAAACATAAAAACTGTTAGATAAAGATTAATTTTTTTGCTCTTTTACATTTTATACATTTTTGCAACCAAAAGTTCATGGCTCAACTTTTACTCATCAAGCTACTTACACATGGCTCAACTTTTACTCATCAGGCTCCTGTAGCTTAGCGGCTAGGGCCCCGGCCACATACACTGGGGTTGGTGAGTTGGAACCCGGCCCAGGCCTGCCAAACAATGACAACTACAACAACAACAACAAAAAATAGCCAGGCATTGTGGTGAGCCTCTGTAGTCCCAGCTGCTTGGGAGGCTGAGGCAAGAGAATCGCTTAAGCCCAAGAGTCTGAGGTTGCTGTGAGCTATGACACCACAGTACTCTAATGAGGGCAACACAGTGAGACTCTGTCTCGAAAAAGAAAAAAATAAAAAAAGCTACTCACACAGATGCAAAAGTTTTGCTGTAAATTGTCATTAAAATATTTAATAATTTTGGGCTTGGCGCCTGTGGCTCAAGCTGCTAAGGCGCCAGCCACATACATCTGAGCTGCGGGTTCAAATCCAGCCCAGGCCTGCCAAACAACGATGGCTGCAAGCAAAAAATAGCCAGGCATTGTGGTGGGCACCTGTAGTCCCAGATACTTGGGAGGTGGAGGCAGGAGACTCACTTGAGCCCAGGAGTTGGAGGTTGCTGTGAGCTGTGATGCCACAGCACTCTACCCAAGGCAACAGCTTGAGGCTCTGTCTCAAAAAAAAAAAATTTAATAATTTTGTACATTGGTGCATATCTATATAAAGCAGGTACAGTAAAAACAAACAAAGGAGTGTTGACGAAAAGTAAATGTCATTTAAACTAGAACCCTGAGAGTTAAAGGAAAATATTCCTAAACAATGGAATATTGTTTGGTCTAATTTTCTCTTTCTCCTCCTCCTCAACGGTTGACCTTGCCAGCAGTTTTATTTGGAAGAAGTGGGTCATCCATCCACAAGTATTCTTAGACAACCAAGTCTTATCCACTGTACTCCCTAAATAGCTCCCCAATCTGTCCACTTCACTTCTGCCCGAACTCTATTAAAGTTTCTACCATCTCTCACTTTCTGATGAACCCGACCTCTTCCAATACTGTAGTTGTGCTTATCTCAAGACAGTTCTATAATTACTTCAGCCCTGGTTTAGATACCTTCAGTGACTCCTCATTGTTCTTAGGATAAAGACAAAACTCTCTGTTATGACAGAGGCCCCTCTACTCTCTAGTCTTTGCACTGCATTCTCCCTTTACTCCCTCACATTTACCATCCTGCACCTGCCCTGGGGCCTTTGCCTATTTAGTCCTGAGAGCTCAGCTCAGCTATCCCTTCCTCAGGGGAGCTTTCAGTGACTTCCCTAACTAGGGCAAATCTCCTTGTTACAGGCTCTCAGGGCCACATACTTGTTTGTTGTACTTGAGCTGTTTTATATTTGTTTTGAAATGATTATATGCTTAATGTTTCCCTTCCCCTTGATGTTGAGAGATTCTAAAAGCCACAGATTGGCTTTTGCTCACTATTATTCTCCAGTTGTCTAGTAAGTAGTGCCATATAGTAGGTGTTTTCAATGAATGGATAAGAAGCGATAAATGAATGAATACATGTATGTATGAAAGGAAGGATGAATAGGCAAGGGGCATGAGGTTAAAAGCAGGATAGGAATTATAAGGAAGAAATAAGATGGAACTGTTTTTGAAGAAGTTGCTGATTAAATGGGCAGCAGATGTGGAAAGAGAGAGAGGAAAGATCGTATTTATCTTCTTTTTTTTGTCACTTCCTCTTTTATTCCTCCTTTCCCTTTCTAAATAAACGTACTATTTTGGATTTTAAATACATTCAACTACACAACTTAGAAAAGCACTTTGCTTTGTCTAACTCCTCAAGTACTATAAGCAATGAATAAAAATTAACAGTACACAACACTAATAACCATCGCACTCACTTTTAAAAACAAATAAGGCTTGGTGCCTGTAGCTCAGGAGCTAGAGTGCCAGTCACATATGCTAGGGCTGGCGGGTTTGAACACAGCCCAGGCCTACCAAACAACAATGACAGCTACAACCAAAAAATAGCTGGCATTGTGGCGAGTGCCTGTAGTCCCAGCTACTTGATAGGCTGAGGCAAGAGAATGGCTTAAGCCCAAGAGTTGGAGGTTGCTGTGAACTGTGATGCCATGGCACTCTACCCAGGGTGACAGCTTGAGACTGTGTCTCAAAACATAAATAAATAAATAAAATAAAAATAAGGATTATTAGAAATCCTTTGCAACTAGGGAATAGTGATCAATTGGTTAACTGAATTTACCAAAACTCTGGTTTAAGTCTCATTGTTAAAAACCCCTTGAAAATGCAGGGTACACTGTCCTAACAAATAATTCTAGTTAGATGTAGAAGTCCCTGCCCTGAATCAGCCTTGGCCTAGGAAATCAGTGAGATGAAAGTAGGTTTAGAGGATCCTATGGGTAAGGAATCCTTGGCAGTTGTGGGTCCAAAGAGGTGAGAAGAGGAAAGGGGACAAAATCCCAAGCAGTAGGAGGAACAAAAGCCGCTTGGCCACCCTGATTCTTACAAAGTCCATATTTTGTGCCTCAGCTTCTAATGCAGCCACTCCCTTGAGCTCTGGGACCGTAACTAAGTAAGCTAAGGCATGGGCAACATTTGGGAAAGCCTATTTTTCCCACCAACCCACCACTTGCCTTTTCCTTTTCTTTCCATGAAGCTCAGGGATTTCAGTGCCCTGATGTACTTTTCCTTGCATTTGTTCTTTAAATTTTTCTTAAATAGCTTTCTTTTTCATTGCTCAAACTAGAATCTTAACTGAGAGATTCAAAATTATTTAACTATCCCAAGGAATCTCATTTTTTTCATAAAGCAGGCAATTAAACATGAGTCGTCCATGCCCAAAGACTTATAAATTCAACTCCATGGATCAGGATGATAAGAAGACAATTTGTTAATCTTCACAAATCATTAACATATTTTAGTTTATAATACTTCACAAAAGTCTATAGAATTGATTAACAGGACTTTCATACTACTGGATAATGTAGCAATATTCAAAATACTCAATACGATGAGTGTGACTAAAGTCTATTTTTAACATGCATTTGAATTGCTATTTTTAAAGACAATGGTAAATTACCAGCAGAGGTACCATTTTTCAAATTATACTTTTCAGTATAAATACTGTAGTTATTGCATGTATTTTCTGTAGATGCATTTGAGTAACCTACTATTGTCCATATAAATGCAGTTGCTGTTAGTGCTGAAAACCTCAGGTAATTATAGTGGTTTTGTTAGGATTCTCTAATGATGTATACTTCTTTTCCCCTAAGGCACAAAGCTGTCTGTTGCTGACGACTCTTAGGATGGATGTCAGTGACCTTATGTATAGCATGAGAGATCTCTCCCATGTAGCATAGAGTTTGGTGTCAGTAGCTTTTGAACATCAATGAGCAAAAATAATGTAAAATTAAAGCTAAAAATACAGATGCTGATCCCAGGAATATACAGAAAAACGAGTTAATATTCTGATGCTAGGCTAGTTAATATTCTTCCTTTGACTAAGCCTTTAGAAGATGACTTAAAATGAACCACAAAAGCATATTTCAAATGTATCCTGGGTGGTGTCCATATTCAGACTTCCAAGAAGGTATATGCAGGCATTTTTAATTGTTTGTGTCTTCATGCTGGCAGTAAAAGAACTTGAGATTTCATCCCCAGTCCCTGACATCTTCCCTCTGAGAGGGAAAGGCAACTTTTGGCATATCCCAGCTGCTGGAACTTAACTAAATGGTTTGCATTTTTTCCTCAAAATATTTGTTGTACCTTTAATCATTCATTCTTTTTTGTTTGTTTATTTGTTTGAGACAGAGTCTCACTTTGTTGCCCTCAGTGGAGTGCAGTGGCGTCATAGCTCACAGCAACCTCAAACTCAATTTTCTTGCCTCAGCCTCCCTGGTGCCTGCTACAGCGCCTGGCTATTTTTTAGAGATGGGCTCTTGCTCTAGCTCAGGTTGGTCTCGAACTCCTGAACTCAGGCAATCCATTTGTCTCGGCCTCCTAGAGTGCTAGGATTACAGGCATGAGCCACCATGCCTGGCCTATTCATTCATTCTTTCACATGTTGTAGGTGTCTACTATGTGCCAGGTACTGGGTTGGGCTCTGAATAATCCTGAAGTTAATAAATCAAAATTCCTTGCTCTCAAAGACTGTCAGTCTAATGGTGATGCTTAGTAAGAAAGCTATATTAAGTAGGTCATGCAGCACCATGCCTAGCTAGTATTTTCATAGATGGGGTTCTCACTATTGCCCAGGCTAGTCTTGAACTCCTAGCCTCAAGCAATACTCCCACCTTGGCCTCCCAAAGGACTGAGATTATAGGCATACACCACAACACTCAGTCTTACTCTTTTTTTCAATTAGAATTCCAAAAAATCAACATGTACATATACCACAATTTGTTAATCCATTCATGGGTTGATGGGCACTTGGGCTGCTTCCAGGACTTGGCAGTTATGAATTGGGCTGCAAAAAAATACAGTAGAACAATGCCTTTAACACTTTAAGGGAAAAAATATTCTCAATCTAGAATTACATACTCAATTTTTCAATCAGTTATGAGGTATAAAATATTTTTAAGTTGCAATGCAGGGAAAATGTGTTCCTCCTAAAAAGGAGGCATTGTTCTTCTGTATTTTATAATGAAAAGCCTTATAACTCTGAACCATTTTCATTCCTAATTCTGTGTTACTATGATCCTTTTATTTCTACAAAAATCTTTAGAATATTGTCTTTGCTCCTGCTGTCCTAAAAAGCTTTAAGAATCAACCCTGTTGAGGGTCAGTTTTCATCTACTGTGTTGGGCATTTGGGAAACAGTTTTCAATCTGGAAACTCATGTCCTTTGGTTCTGAAAATTTTCTAACATTATTTTAAAATCAACTTTACTGAGTGATATTTTACATACAATAAAATGCATCCGTGTAAATAACCAAACATATATACCTACGTAACAATCACCATAATCAAGATGCTGAACATTTTTCATCAACCCAAAAGATTCACTTATAGCCTGTTGTAGTCAACCTCTTCCCATCCTCTGGATTAGGCAATCACTGATGCTACCTATTACTAAACAAGCCCTGATAATTAAGTTTGCAAACTTGCCACCATGCCCTTATGTTGGCAGCACTGTTCAGACCCCTTGGTAAGGTTTCACATCCTTGCTATGTCAATATCCCACAGTTGTGATGGTAGCAGCAGGTGGCGGTGACTTGCTGAGTGGTGTTCATGTTGTTGTTGCAGGTTTTTGTGTGCCATTGCAAGAATGTCGGAGCCTGAATTAGAGCAGTGAACAAACATTTATAAATTTCTTATTAAACTTGGCAAGAGTGAAGGTGAAATCAGGGACATGTTAATCCAAGTCTATGGGGATAATACCATGAAGAAAATGGCAGTGTACAAATAGATTAAATGTTTTTCTGAGGGGAGAGAAAGCATTGCTGATGAAGAGAGGTCGGGGCAGCCAGTAATGAGCAGAACTGACACGAACATTGCAGAAATTCATCAAATCGTGTGTCAAAATCTGCAGCTGATGATAAGCATAGCAGACCAAGTAAATTTCTACAGAGAATGGGAAAATCGTAGCTGAAAATCTTGGCCAACTACTCATGGCTCTTGCATCATGACAAAGCACCAGCTTACAAGACACTGTCTGTGAGGGAGTTTTTAGCCAGTAAACAAATAACTGTATTGGAACACCCTACCTACTCCCCTGATCTGGCCCCTAATGACTTTTTTACTTTACCTGAAGATAAAGGAAATATTGAAAGGAAGAAATTTTGATGACATTCAGGACACCAAGAGTAATACAATGATAGCTTTGTTGGCCATTCCAGAAAACAGCATTCCAAAATTGGTTTGAAGGGTAGGCACTGGTGTCGGGGCATAGCTTGCCAAGTACTTTGAAGGTGATTGTAATATTTAGCAATGAGCTATGTAGCATGTTTTCTAGGATGAGTTCATGAACTTAATTGTCAGAACTCATGTACATTTAAAGAATTTCGTAAAAATGGAGTCATACAGTCTGTATTCTTTTCTTAGCCTAGCTTATTTTACTCAATATAAAGCTTTTGAATTTGGGCTGGTACAGTGGCTTATGCCTGTAATCTTAGTACTCTGGGAGGCCAAGGTGGGAGGATTGCTTGAGCTCAGGAGTTTGAGGTTGCTGTGAGCCAGGTTGATGCCACAACACTCTAGTCTGGGCAACAGAGTGAGACTCTATCTCATATAAATAAATAAATAAATAAAAATAAACCAAAGAAGTAGTTTTGTTCATTTTGCTCTGTATATCAGTAGTTTGTTCCTTTTTGTTAGTTATTAAGTATGAAATGTCCAGTTTCCTTAACTACTAAGTTTGACAGTTGATGTCTCTTGACTTTTCACTTTGACACTTCCTTTTTTAAAATTGTGTAGGTACATATTCACTGTTTCAAATGCACATTTTGGCTTGTGATTATCTTTCAAATGTTTTTCAGACCAATCTTTAGGCAACTATGGATAAGCAAAACATTTGTGTTGTTTTTGAATATGAGGTCCATTATGAAACCAATGCAGTGCAAATAGCTCAGAATATCAATGAAGTGTTTGAGAAGGATGTGACTAATGAATGCACAGTACCTTGATAGTTTGAGAAATTCTGTTCTGGTGATTTTAATCTTGAAAATGAGCCACATAGGCAACAACTAAGACCAAAGTGGATAATGATGAGCTGAAAGATGTAGTGGAAGTGAATCCATCTCAACCTATGCGTGAATTAGCAGCAACATTTGACTTTACTATTCTAACAATATTGGACCTTTTGAATAAGTCTGCAAGGTAAAGAAGCTGGACAGATGGGTTCCATATGAATTAAACAAGCGTCAGAAAAGAATTTGTTACGAAGCTTGCCTTTCTTTGCTGACACAATGTAAAGATGAATCATTTCTACACTGTAATGTTACATGGGATGAAAAATGGAATCTTTTTGACAATTGCAAGCATTCAGCACAATGGTGGATAAAGACTAAGGGCCAAAACACAGTCTAAAACTGAATATTCATCAAAAAAACTAATGGTGTCTGTTTGGTGGTCCAGTGCTGGTATTATCCACTATGGCTTCCTGAAACCATGGTTGATTACAGCAGATGTCTACTGCAGAAAACGGATAACATGATGAAGATGCTATTGGTTAAGCAGCTGAGATTGACCATTAGAGACAGGCTAACCCTTTTGCAAGACAACGCTCTCACATAGACAACACTGCTGGACTTGGAAACTCTGTCATCCACTGTATTCACCAGAGCTTGCGCTAACTGACTACCACTTCCTTAGGCTTTGGACCACTTCTTGCAAGGAAATATTTTCAATTCTCAAAAAGTTGTGGACAATGCCTTTTGACATTTCATTGCCACTCCCTGTCTAGGCTTCTTCACTGCTGGCATACACAAGCTGCCATTAAGATGCCAAAACTGTGAAAAAAAAAAAGATGCCAAAACTGTGTTGATAGTTGAGGTACATACTTTGATTAATTGTACTGCTACTTGTTTGAGATATAATAAACTAAATTTTTTATTTGAAATCAAACATTTCAGATTTAATGACCTAATATTTCTGAGTAGTAATCCACTGTGTGGAATATTGTTTATCCGTGGCCCATTTGAGGGAAACTTGGTTGTTTAAAATATTATAAATAAAGTTGCCATAAAGATTTGCATAAGGGTATTTGTACAAATATAGATTTAAAAATTTGTTTTAATTTTTTTTTTTAAACCCTCCACCCCAGGACCTAAAGATGTACTCCTAGGGATAGATAGCCATTGCGGACAAGACTGTTGTGCATTAGGAGAGCCTTCCTTTCTCTCCTTGGAAACATTCCAAGCATATGCTGGACCTGGGTGATCAGGAGGAGTCGAGAGAGGTAAACAAAATTTTTTTAGAGAAAAGGTTTTGCTCT
Organism: Arctocebus calabarensis; assembly: GCA_963573935.1. Taxonomy (NCBI): domain Eukaryota; kingdom Metazoa; phylum Chordata; class Mammalia; order Primates; family Lorisidae; genus Arctocebus; species Arctocebus calabarensis. The sequence continues at coordinate 4,413 of CAUYON010173818.1, read as the reverse complement.
GTCGCCCAGGCTGGTCTCATACTCCTGGCCTCAAATGATCCTCCTGCCTCTGCCTTCCAGAGTCTGGGTTTACAGTCCTAAGCCACCATGCTTGGTCCAAATACAGATTTTCATTCCTTTGGGTATGTGGCTCAGGAGTACAGTTGCTGGGTCATATGGTAAGTGAATGTTTATCTTTATAAAAAACTATCAAACTATTTTCCAAAGAGGTTGTACATTTTTAAATTTTCCTCAACAGTGGTTGAGAATTCCAGTTGCTCCACATCCTCATCCACAATTGGTATTGTCAGTCTAATTTTAGTTATTTTACTAGGTGTGTAGTAGTATCACATTTTGGTTTTAACCTGCATTTTGCTACTGAATGACTGTTCTGAGGATCTTTTCTTATATTTATATACCATTAGTGTACCTCCTTTTGTAAAGTCACTGTTGAAATCTTTAGCCCATTTTTAAAATGTATTATTTGACTTCTTACTGTAGACTCAGAAGAGTTTTTTTCCTAGATACAAATTGTCAGATACATGTATTGCTAATTTGTCCTTTATCTGTGGCTTATCATTTCATTAGAAATATTTTTCAAAGAGCTCAAAGAACAAAAATTTAATATTTTCCTGAAAAAAAATTTGTTGTTTTTTTTTTTTGAGAAAGAGTCTCATTGTCACCCCAGATAGAGTGTAGTATTGCCATTGTAGCTCACTGCAACCTCAGAACTCCTAGGCTTTAGGGATCCTCCTGCGTTAGCCTGGATGTACTACCACACCTGCTATTTTTTCCTATTTTTAGTAGTAACAGGTTCTTGCTCTTGCTTAGACTGATCTTGGACTCCTAATTTCTTTTCTTTCTTTCTCTTTCTTTCTTTCTTTCTTTCTTTTTTGAGACTGAGTCTCACAATGTCACCCTCAGTAGAGTGCAATGGTGTCACAGCTCACAGCAACCTCAAACTCTTGGGCTTAAGTGATTCTCTTGCCTCAGCCTCTCACGTAGCTGGGACTATAGGCACCCACCACAGTGCCTGGCTATTGTTTGTTACAGTTGTCATTGTTGTTTAGCAGGCCCTGGGCCAGGGTCAAACCCACCAGCCCTTGGACATGTGGCTGGCACCCTAGGACATGTGGCTGTTGCCCTAGGTGCCGAGGTGTGGACTCCTAATTTCAAGTGATCCTCCTGCTTTGGCTTCCCAGAGTGCTACGATTACAAGTGTGAGCTACTGCATCTGACCTAAAGTTTTTTTTCTTTTTCTATTTACACATGATATATGAGGTCTGACAGTTAAGTTCATGAACTCATCCTAGAAAAAGTGCTACCTACTTCATTGCCAAATATCACTATAGTCACCAGATGGCCAAAGGGAGTACTTTGACAGTAAGGGTAGGATAGTCAGCAACGAGGTATGTAGCACGTTTTTCTAGGATGAGTTTATGACCTTAATCATCTAACCTTGTATTTCTTCTGAATACTTCCTTTTTTTTTTTAATTTTTTTGTAGAGACAGAGTCTCACTTTATCGCCCTCAGTAGAGTGCCATGGCGTCACACAGCTCACAGCAATCTCCAACTCCTAGGCTTAGGTGATTCTCTTGCCTCAGCCTCCCGAGTAACTGGGACTACAGGCACCTGCCACAATGCCTGGCTATTTTTTGGTTGCAGTTTGGCTGGGGCCGGGTTTGAACCCGCCACCCTTGGTATATGGGACCAGCACCCTACCTACTGAGCCACAGGCACCGCCCATTCTGAATACTTCCTTTTTGTTTCTGTCTTTCTCTCTTTGATTTTAGAGGTTCTTTTCAGATGTCTACTAATCCTGAGATGCCTGTTCATTTATGAAAGCGAATGAGAGTTTTTTGGAGAGTAAGGCTTATTGACTGGTTGGTCTCATATATTGCAATTGGGCAGGCGGGCAGCTGGCATTTTCCCCCTGGAACTTTTAAGTGTCAGAATTAGGAGGTGTTTTCTCTTGATTTTTTTGTTTTTTGTATTTTGTTTTTGGGGTATAAATATATATTTTTGAAACAAAAAGAGTCTCACTCTGTCACCCTGGGTAGAGTGCTGTGGTGTCATCATAGCTCACAGCAACTTCAAACTATTGGGCTCAAGTATTCCTCTTGCCTTGGCCTACTGAGTAGCTGGGACTACAGGTGCCTACCACAATGTCCTGCTTTTTTAGAGACAGGGTGGTGCACTTGCTCAGGCCAGTCTCAAACTCCTGAGCTCAGACAATCCACCTGCCTCGGCCTCTTGGAGTGCTAGGATGACAGGTGTGTGCCACTGTGCCCTGCCTAGATGTTTTCTCTTGCACTGCTCAGTTTCCCCTAAAGAGAAATCCTCTACCTCTTGCCTGGGGTTTTAAAGCCATGGGGGACAAGGTTTGGGGAATAGAGCCTAGTTTTGTGTATGAGAGGGAGGGAAGTATTGATTCTCTAACATGTAAGTGTTCAGTCTTCTATAAAATTCCCTTTGTTTTAGCACCACTCTCTGCTGTGGTTTTTGATCCACAGCCTCTGTGGTTCAACTTCACAAGTTAAACTTGTCCTCTGTGCCTTGATGGAGGCATTTGGGGTGTGCAGTAGAAAACCAGGTAAGAGGACAGAATTATGCAAATAAGTACATTCTGAAGTAGAGATTCATTAGTTAGTTTTAGAATAAACCCAGAATAGATATAAAAGTGATACATTTTATAGTTATTTCAGAACATCAGTATTTTTCCATCACAATTTCATAAACTTATTTTTAAATTAATTTTTCCCCTTCCTTTAAATTTTAATAGATGTAGGGAATATAAGTTTAATTGTATTACATGTTATATTGTACAGTGGTTAAGTCAAGGTTTTTGGCATGCCCATCACTCAAGTACTGTACATGGTACCCCATGGGGAATTTTTCATCCCTCTGCTTCCTACTCTCCTGCCTTTTGAGTTTTCAATGTCCATTATGCCACTCTATAAAATTAATTTTTCTTTTCTTCTTCTTTTTTTTTTTTTGAGACAGGGTCTTGCTCTGTTGCCAGGGGTAGAGTGCAGTGGCATCATCATAGTTCACTGCAACCTCCACCTCCTGGGCTCAGGTGATCCTCCTGCCTCAGCCCCCAGAGGAACTGGGAACACGGGTGTGGGCCACCAGGCCTGCCTGATACAATTAATTTTTCTTTACACTACCTTCACATGAAGAAGCTGGTTGTCAACTGCTGTGAGCTGACCGAGATTCTCCAGGAGTTCTAAGTCTCTAATGTCATCAATATTATTATTGCTGATATTTAATATGGCGAGGGACTTCTGTAAGAAAAATAATTAAATTAGCATCAGTCAATAGTCTAAACATTATAAATAGGAATCAGAAATCCTGATCCTTGAAAGGATTAGTACCTATCCGTTCAGGTCCATTACTATAGTATGTGATCTTACTTGCTCTTTCTCTCTATAATTCTTTAGTAAGTTTTATTTTTCTCTTCCAAGATACAAGATAAATTTATAGAATAAAGACGCTAAGAAGGGGTAGGGTAGGAGAATAAGGGAGTGGGGAGAGGGGAAGAAGGAGGGAGATGGGGAATCATGGTGTATGACACACTTCTGGGGGCGGGGCACAATTATAAGAGGGACTTTATCTAACAAATGCAATCAGTGTGACCTAATTCTTTGTGCCCTCACTGAATCCCAAACAATAAAATAAATAAATAAGTTATAAAAAAAGAACAAAGAAGCTAAGAATCAAAAATGCAAAGAAAGATGAAAGATGCCCCAATAAACAAATAACACAATGTGGAAAAATGCTTATTCCACTTTAAGCAAATAGTGATTTTATGCTAAATATCACTAAAATTCGTACTTACATAGAAAAAAATAGTTTTTGTCTTTGTTTTTATATATAGGAAACATGACTAAGAATGATAAAATGTCTGGGTTTGTCTTGGCAATCTATATATTCAGAAGCTACTTAAAATAATATTAGCTGATTAAAGTCTGAGGCCCAAGAATCTCTACCAAAAAGGAGTCATCCATCAGTTCATAGCATTTTGGTTAAAATCAACTGCAGCATTTGTTTTTATTAGTTAAAAAAAAAAAAAAAAAGATGAAGGCAGCCCAGGAGACATCCAAAGGAGGCCAACCTTTGAAAAGAAATTCCTAAACTTTTTTTTGTTTAAGGGTCTGGCTGGTGCAGTGGTGCAGAGCTCATTGGAGCCTCAAGTGATCCCCCTGCCTCAGCTTCCCAAGTAACTGGGACTACAGGCACACCATACCTGGCTAAGTTTTACAACATATTTTTTTTTTTTTGAAACAGAGCCTCAAGCTGTCACCCTGGATAGAGTGCCATGGCATCACAGCTCACAGCAACCTCCAATTCCTGGACTCAAGCGAGTCTCCTGCCTCTGCCTCCCAAGTAGCTGGGACTACAGGCGCCCACCACAACGTTCGGCCATTTTT
>CAUYON010173817.1:0-20574 GCA_963573935.1 Arctocebus calabarensis | reverse complement strand
CCCACACAGCCGCCACAACGTCTACACTGCTTGCATACACGACTCACTTCAGTAATACAGTCCACACTGCAGGCTCACACTCCACACGGCCGGCTCACAGTCCACACTGCCAGCTCCTCACAGTCCACACTGCCGGCTCCTCACAGTCCACACTGCTGGCTCCTCACAGTCCACACTGCTGGCTCCTCTCACAGTCCACACTGCCGGCTCCTCACAGTCCACACTGCCGGCTCCTCACAGTCCACACTGCCAGCTCCTCACTGTCCACACTGCCGGCTTCCCTCAAGGTCCACACTGCCGGCTCCTCACAGTCCACACTGCCAGCTCCTCACAGTCCACACTGCTGGCTCCTCACAGTTGACACTGCTGGCTCCTCACAGTCCACACTGCTGGCGCCTCACAGTCGACTCTGGGGGGTCCGCTCACAGTCCACACTGCCGGCTGCTCACAGTCCACACTGCCGGCTCCCCTCACAGTCCACACTGCCGGCTCCTCACAGTCCACACTGCCGGCTCCCCTCACAGTCCACACTGCCGGCTCCCCTCACAGTCCACACTGTCGGCTCCTCACAGTCCACACTGCTGGCTCCTCACAGTCCACACTGCCGGCTCCTCACAGTCCACACTGCTGGCTCCTCACAGTCCACACTGCTGGCTCCTCTCACAGTCCACACTGCTGGCTCCTCACAGTCCACACTGCCGGCTTCTCTCACAGTCCACACTGCCGGCTCCTCTCACAGTCCACACTGCCGGCTCCTCACAGTCCACACTGCCGGCTCCCCTCACAGTCCACACTGCCGGCTCCTCTCACAGTCCACACTGCCGGCTCCTCTGGAGCAAACAACTTTCCCCAGTGCCTGGCATCCTCCCCAGCTCCCTCCCTGCCCGGCGGCTCTTTCCCACCAGCCTCAGCCTCAGGCCTCCTGTCCACAGACACGGGCCTGTCTGTGATGTGAGACCAGGAATTCATGTCTGACAACTCCCTCCACTCTTCAGTGGTTTGTACTGCAGTGTTTAAGACCAGTGGAGAAACTTTCTGTCTACCTTATAAAGCTCGTACTTTATAAAATACTGCTTTGTGTTTACACTTGGCTCAGCATGTGTTTTTAACTAGCGTGTTGCTCAGTTTTCTTGAGGCTTTGTGTTTTAAGTCCAATCCAGGAGAAACAAAATTGGAGCTTCAGTGAATGAAAGGATCCCCTCAGGTCTGCGGGAATCCAAGGTAGCCGACAGGCCCCAGCCAAATCCTCCTGTGGGAACCACAGCTGGGACTGGGTGTCCCCTGATTGTTCCAATGTCCCTTGGAAGATGTTTCCAGCTTTCCATGCCATAAAATTCTTAACAGACTCAGTTAAGTGAGATCAGATGAACATCCAACCCCCCAAACCAAACCCATCCACTTGGAGGTCAAAACTTCACTGTCTATTTATTCCACATCTGTTCTCTGGGAAGAGTCTAAACATCGACTTCCCGTACCTGTATCTATGACTCTGCTGCTCATCCAAAATGGATCACAGACAAAGACAGCAAATCGTGGACTAGAAAAACCAAATGCATGTATGACAAGCAAGTCATTTCCCCCCAACCACGGCCAGGAGTGCCAGCCTCATCCCAGGGCACCGGCACACGCCCTACAAACTTCCTCCCACTCCTCCTCAGCCTCGTCCCAGGGCACACGCCCTACAAACTTCCTCCCACTCCTTCTCTTCTCAGACACAGAACCTGAGCCCTCAGCACCGTCATCCACTGCACTTATCAGGTCTCCTTCTAAAGTGTGCGTATCCGCCCTGCCCCTCAAGCACAAAGACTTAAGGGGACAGGCCCCATCGTGCTGGCCACCTTGTACTGAGAACGTTCTGAAGGCTCTGCTAAGGGGGTGGATGTCTAGAGGCAGAGGGCAGCTTGCAGGACACAAGCACCAAGTTCCTTCTGGAAACGGCAGGAGCAGTCCAGAGTGACAGACCTCCCTGTGCCCACCTGAAAAACAGAAGGTGCCTCAGCAGCCCCGCTTGTCCCCTGCCCACTGCCGCCAGGTGACTTAGGCGCCCAGGGGACAACTGAGCGGGGCTCCCAGGAGCAGTGGCTTCCCCTCTGTGGGTGTCCACTAGGACCAGGCTCCAGCAGAGTGGGCCTCGCTTTTCCTCTCTGTCCTGCAGCAGACCCAGGGGTGTGGACTTGGAGCTTGCTGCCTGCGGCTTCACCAGTACCTGGAGGATTCAGCAGTGCCGGCGTACCCCATTGGGAGGGACATCGAGCCGCCTGAGCACCCCAGGGACCACTGGGGACCAGTGCTTCCCCGGCACAGCCAGGGGCTGAACTTGAGGGATCTGGGGAAAGGCCCCCAGGACAGGGGGTGTTGCTGCGGGCACAAAGGTGGGATTTCTGAACTAATCTCAGATGCAGGGTAGCCCAGACGGGTAAGACTGAAAAAGAGGGGAGTGTGAGGCCCCCAGGAAGGCCCCTGGTGCCCAGGCGCGGGGCTTGGACGGGCCCCAGCCGGTGCCACCACTGCTGGAGGGTCAGCGAGTTGCAGCCAGTCAAGGCCAGACACCAGAGGGAGACCCACAGGCAGGGGAAGAAGGGGAGAGAAGCCCGCTCCTGCAGCCCATGTGAATCCCAGCGTCTCCTCCACCCACCTTCTGGCTTGGTTGGCCAAGCTCCCTGGAAGCTTCCCCAGGGGCCTGGGAGCTCACCCTCGAGGTGGCTCTCATACCTGCCTTTCTGAAGCTTGAGGACAGGCTCACCCCTGACACCCCATTCTGTACTCCTGACTGCGGCCAAGGACGAGGCCCTCCAGGAGCTCCAGGACCCTGGCCACCTGGGCATCTGAGGGGCCAGGCTCTTTCCTGCAAGCACCACCCGCTAGCAAGGAGGACAACTTGCAAGGCCCTTTAAAGTGACCACCGACTCAATCACACAGAGCATGGCTGACTCCTACCTGCCGGCACCACCTGCTGGCTTAAAGATTAACCTGCATGTTCCAATGTAATTCACACTGCTAAGATCACAGGGCTGGGGAAAAGAACAAATTTCAAAGACCTCCATCTTTCCTCATCAACAAGAGACAGAGAATCTGCCTCCACACAGAGCTCACCACCACTACAGCTTACAAACAACTTCCAACTGAAAAAACCACCTCAATAAGGAGATACAACCAAAGCATCCATGCAGAGCCTCGACCCTCACAGTGCCCACAAGCAAGACCAAAGATCATATGGAACAGACATTCTTAAGAGTGGGAGGGGGCTCATCTAAATGAAAGAAAATCCAAAAACAAGAAGCAACAGCTGCTCCAGATGAGAAGGACTCAGTGCAAGAACTCCAGAAGTAAGAAAAATCACAATGAAAGGACACCCCCAGAGGAGCGTACTAGCTCTGGAGCAAAGGATTCCAACCAAAATGAAAGTTCTGAAGTTACAGACAAAGAATTCTAAACATCCATTGTAAGGAAGCTCAATGAAATCCAGAAAAAAAATGAAGACCAACTCAAAGAAACCAGAAAAACAATTCAGGAAATGAATAAAAAAATGTATCAAAGAGATAGTTTTTAAAAACGAAATCAAACTTCTGGAAGTGAAAAATTCATTTAGGGGCTCGGTACGCGTAGCTGAGCAGCTATGACACCAGCCACGTACACCTGAGCTGGCAGGTTCCAATCCAGCCCGGGCCTGCCAAACAACAGTAACAACTACAACCAAAAAATAGCCAGGCCTTGTTGGGGCGCCTGTAGGCCCAGCTACTTGGGAGGCTGAGGCAAGAAAATCGCTTAAGCCCAGGAGTTGCAGGTTGCTGTGAGCTGTGACGCCACGACACTCTATCCAGGGTGACAGCCTGAGACTCTGTCTCAAAAAAAAAAAAAAAAAATTTAGAAAAATACAAAACTCAAAGGAAGTTTTAAGAACAGAATAGACCAAGCAGAAGAAAGAATTTCAGAGCTTGAAGACAACTCTTTCACATTAACTCAGTCAAAAATAAAGAACAAAGGATAAAGAATGAGCAAAGTGTGCAAGATATATGGAATTCTATGAAATAGTCAAATATAAAAACCATAAGCATCCCTGAGGGTCAAGAAGAAAAGGCACAGGGCTTGGAAAACCTATCTGAGGAATTTTTTTTTTTTTTAAAGAGAGTCTTACTTTATCGCCCTTGGTAGAGTGCTGTGGAGTCACAGTTCACAGCAACCTCCAGCTCCTGGGCTTAGGCGAGTCTCTTGCCTCAGCCTCCTGAGTAACTGAGACTACAGGTGCCCCAACAAGGCCTGGCTATTTTTTTGTTGCAGTTTGGCTGGGGCCAGGTTCAAACCACCACCCTCAGTATATGGGGCCAATGCCCTACCCACTGAGCCAACGGCGCCGCCCTTATCTGAGGAAGTAATTGAGGAAAACTTACCTGATCTTGCTAGAGGTTTAGACATCCACATATAAGAAGCTCAAAAAACATCTGGGCGAATCATTGCAAAAAAGGAATCACCAAGGTGAATATAGTCATTAGACGGGCCACAAACAACACAAAGAAGGAGCTGTTGTGAGCTAAGGCAAAAATATCAAGCAACTTACAAAGAAAAACCCATCAGACTAACAGTAGAATTCCCAAGAGAAACCTTACCAGCCAGAAAGAAATGGAGTCTCCTGAAACAGAATAACTGCTAGCCAAGAATTTTGTATCCTGCTAAACTTTTATAAATAAAGGAGACATAATGTCTTTCCCAGGCAAGCAAACACTAAAGGAATTTGTCATTACTAGACCCACCCTACAGGAAATGCTCAAAAGTGCATCATTATACACACAATCATACAATAGATACCAACAAGTATAAAAGCACCCAAAAGTCACAGCTCACAGCTCTTATAAAACCATAGCACGAGAGGGAAAACAAAGTATCGACCAACACGTTGAAAAGAACAGCACCCCACAAGTATCAATACTAACACTCAACAAGACATAGACTGGCTGAATGGATGGGAAAAAAACACAAATATTTACTGTCACAAAGAAATGCATCTCCACCACAAGGCTTCACACACATCGGGGTAATGGGATGGGAAAAAAATATTCCATGCAAACAGAAACAAAAGCAAGAAATTGTAGCATTCCCATATGAGATAAAATAGACTTTAAATTATCAATAGGTGAGGAATCCGGTAAGAAGACATAACGTACTGAATAAAGAAACTTCCATTTCAGAAAGCAAATTCTCCCAGATCTAAGCAAAGAAATAAACAGTAAGGTCTTAATAGTTGGGGAGTTCAACATTCCACTGACAGAACTGGACAGATCATCGAAGCGTACATAAAGAATAATGAATAAAAAAATAAAAAAAGAATAATGAATAAAATGAATAAACACTGGGCTGAGACAGGACTTGAGAACAAATGGACCTTTATAGAACACTCTACCACCCAAACCACTGAGTATACATTTTTCTCATCAGCAGATGGGACATTTCCCAAGACTGATCATAATTAGGCTTCAATACAAGACTCAGCAAATTTAAAAAAAAATTAGAAATCACATATGCACACAAACACACGTATTATGGAGTACTACTCAGCCATAAAAAGGAAGGAAATAATGTCATCTGCTGCAATATTGAGAGAATGGAGACCAGTACCCTAACTGCGTGTTCTCACTAATAAGTGACAGACGGGCACACACAGGCACAAAGCCACTTAAAGGACACGAGAGACCAAGGAGCGGGGAGGACAGGCGGGCGGTGTGGGATTAAAAACGTACCTTTTGGGTACACTGAACACTTATTCTGTTGACGGGGACACTGAAAACCCTGACTTAGGTATCATACAAAATACACGTGTAACAAAAACACTTGTACCCCCTTAATTAATATTTTGGAAAAAAATACCAACAAAATCAAGTGTAAAACCGAATCAGTTTTGGAGCCCGTTCCATGTTACTACCTCAGGCTCTTGATGGGTGCACAGAGCCCTACTGTGGATCAGCACACCTTCTTTAACAAGCCACCCATTGATGACCCCTCAGGGTTGGTGCACACAGCACTCCCATGAATAAATTGTACATCTGTCATTTGACGTGTGCGCGAGCTTTCCCACAGTGAGAAAGCAGGGTTTCTGGATTAAAGGGGATTATATCAGTGAGGGCTCTCCAGAGAAACAGAACCCGTGGGAGACAGAGATGGTGGGGAGGGAGGGGAAGTGATACTTATTTTAAGGGATTACTCAGTCGTGGGAGCTAACAAGTCTGAAATTTGTCCAACAGACCAGCAGGCTGGAAACTTGGGCAGGAGTCAATGTTTCAGATTTTTTTTTTTTTTTTTTTGCAGTTTTTGGCCAGGGCTGGTGTTGAACCCGCCACCTCTGGCATGTGGGGCCGGCACCTTACTCCGAGGAGTCGATGTTTCAGTCTCAAGGGATAAATTCTCCTTCTCCCAGAAACAGGTTTTTGCTTTTAAACCTTTAACTAATTGGATGAGGCCCACCTGCATCATCATCACAGTAATCTCCTTAATGTCAAATGATTGTGGTGCTAATTACATACATAGTTTAGTGTTTGAGTAAATATATGGGTGTTACAGCCTGGCGGAGCTGACGCTGAAACTAACCATCGCGGGCATCATTTGTCATCTTGCCAGCTCCTGCCACATTCTCCGCCACAGCTTCACACTTCCGCCAGCAAAGGACCAAGTGACTTTCTATGCTCTTGGCAATTCATATGTCACCAAACTTTTTTAGTTTCTCCAATCTATTAAGTGTAAAATATGATCAGCACTCTTTTTATTTGCATTTCACTTGGGTGAGGTTGTGGTTGAGCATCTTTTTATATGCTTAACTGTCTTTTGTGTTTTCCTTCAAACTGATTTTTCTGCATATTTGCCCCTTTTGCCATTTGGGTTGTTGGTCTTGTTCTAGGTTTTTTTTTTGCAGTTTTTGGCCAAGGCTGGGTTTGAACCCACCACCTCCAGCATATGGAGCCGGCACTCTACTCCTTTGAGCCACAGGTGCCGCTGTTGGTCTTGTTCTTATTAATTTGTAGGAGCTCTTTGTATATCATGGGAATTAACCTTTGGTCTGTGATATGAGTTATAAACATTTATCCCCAGTTTGTCTTTTGATTTTGCATATGGTGATTTTTGACATAAGGAATTTATTTTTATATTTATATGGTCAAGTTTCTTAATCTTTTCTTGTACAGCTTCTGGATTCTGAATCATATTTTCAAAGGCCCTCTCTACTCTGAGATAGACCAGACTTTCCTCTAGTGCTTACATGGATTCACTTTTCTATATTTATATATATTTGAACGATTTTTGGTGTGAATTATAAGGCGTGGATACAATCGTATTTCTATCCAGAGATGGCTACCCAGCTGAGCCTATGCTGTTTATTGAAAAGCTTTCTTCCCTACACTGCTAGATGTACACCTTCATGATTTAGTAACTTCCTCTACACGTCTGTGTTTAAATCTATTTCTCAGCTCCCTATTCTTCTTCCGATCAATGTTTGTCTTCGTGCACAAATAACTTTCACTGCTTTGTTATAATCTTAAATTTGGGTTTAATAGCTAATATGGGGCTTATACATTAGAATGATCACCCTGCCTCCATGTCAGGAATGGATTCAAGGAGAGCTTGGGTGGACGGGTGGAGACTCAGCAGGGACTAGAAGACGGTCCAAACCGTTCACAAACCCAACGGTACAGAGGTAAGGACGGGGACCTGCACAGATGTCTTAAGGTGTGGCTTTATCATGAGGGACAGCATGTCACTTGTGGGCCGTAGGAGAGAGACTGCAGGGTGCAGAGTGACAGCTGGGGAGCCGTCATCCCACTTGCCAGGAAAGGAATGGGCTGGGGATGGGGCAGCAGGTGGAATCTGTTACATGAGGCATGACGCACCTCGTCTACTAGTCAGGAAACCACTGCGGTAAGCCATGAGATTGCCACTAGACCCCCACTTTGCAGGTGGAGAAACTGAGGTTCAGAGAGGTTGAGCAACTCATCCAAGGTCACAGAACTGTTACGGGGCAAGGCAAAGGCTCAAGTCCAGCTCTGTTCACCACCAGTCTTACTAGGAGGGACAAAGGCTGGCTGCCTTAGGCTCCAGGGACCCCCCAAAGCACCCAGGAGTCTCCAGGCCTTTCCTTTCTAACATCCATGCAGTCTGAGACACAGGGGTGTAGCAGCAGAAGTCTGCAAAATGACCATCTCAAGAGAGTTGCTCAAATATGGGCCTGAATTGCAGCAGAGGCATCTGCACAGCTGTGGTTCTCAGCCTGGCCGCTCATTGGCGTCACCTGGGGAGTTCTACCAAGCACTGCCGCCCAAGCCCTGTCCCCAGAGCCTCCATCTAGTGTTCAGGGACATGGCTGGGCGGTGGGGGTGGGTGGGATCTAACACACAGCTGCACTGGGGAGAAACCCCTGCTCCTCCTCCCCTGAGGTGACCACGACGGGCTTCTGCAGCTTCAGCTGATAAGGGTGAAAAGGGCAGCTGTTCCAAGGACTCGTCAGAGCACTAGGACATGCACTGGACCGTGCCCTCCCCAGATGTCCTGCCCCAGGGCATGTCTGAGCAGGATGGGGCTGGGCTGGGTGCACGATGCCCCCTGTGGCCTCCACAGAGACCTCAGTCGGCTTAGTAAGCTGCATTCGCTGGGACGCCCGTGCACAATCTGTGCTACCCACTCGCCAGAACGTGCCAACCTGTACCCAGGCGCCTGTCAGTACTGAGCCTAATTACCCTGCGGGCGGATGCCTCACCCAACCTCAAAGACCAGGCCACATGTCTGTCACGGTCATCTGGAGCCTCTGCTCCGTGAGGCCGCTCCGGAACCCCGGCTGGCGCAGCTGCCACCAAAGTGGCATTGCTATTTGCCACAGCAGAGGAAGGAAGGATGTGGCTTCCCACCAGGAGAAACATGTCACTTCTGCTCACGCTTCATCTGCCAAAGCAAGTCACACGGCCACACCTCGCCTCTGGGGAGCTGGGAAACTCATCCCGCCTGCTCAGGGGACACACACAGAGGTGCACACCTGCAAACGGCCCTGCCTGCCACCACGTGCTGCCTCCAGCGGAGAGCAAGGAACGGCTCCAGACAACCAAGGCCCCGGGGGCCCTGTCTGGCCTATGTCCACCCCTCGCTGCTGCAGGGTGTGGGCCCATTATAAACTCTGATCACTCTATCTGGGCTTGGTGCCAGAGGAGCTTGTAAAGGCACCATCAGAGAGGGAGTGTTCTGGCTGGCTGGTGACCGTCCCCGCAGCCCGTGCAGGCCCTGCCTCCCATTGTCAGCCTTGGTCTCCTCCACTGGCTCCTGCCTGACCCGAGTCCTTTCATCCCTCTCTGGCCTGTGGCTCCCTGCAGGTTCAGAGCCTCAGAAGCCGGCACTGCTGTGCTGGGGAGGCACTTTCACGCCACTGGCCCTCCCTTCAAGGGGCGTTTGAGGCTGCTGTGACTCGTCTTCCTTTCAAAGGTGGAGTTCAGTGGGGAGCCAGCAGGACGCCAGCAAACATGACCGTTTGAGGGACTGACTCAAAAACGCAGAAGTTAAAAGGAGCAGGGGACGGAGCAGCCCTGTGCCCGCAGCAGCTTCCCGCACGCTGACGTGCCAGCAGCCAAGCCCCCTCCGCGGGGCAGCCCAAGCAATTCCCTTCTCCTGGCACTGCACCCACAGGCCACGTGCACAGGGAAACAGCTCACTGGGCCCTTTTCCTCCCCAGATGTGCCCCCAACACAGGTGTATTTTTATTTTTATACTGAATGGAGCATTCCCAACCCAGAGCTTGGAGAAGAATCTCAGGAACCAGAATCATGGTCTCCTTTTGGAATCCAGCTCCCTCCACCCTTAAAATGGGCATTTCTCCCAGCTGGGTGGCTTGAAACGTGCTGCCAGCCTGAATGGACTGGCTTCAAATCCTGGGGCTCTGCAGCCCTCAGCTCCCAGCCCTGCCACTTATCAGTTGTCCTAGACTAAATTATTTGCACCTGTCCCTCAGTTTTCCCATCTGTGAAACAGGAGTCCTGCCCAGCAGGTGTTCAGGAGGATTAGACTTGCAGTGTGCAAAGCTTCTAGAATAGCTCCTGTCCTATAGGCTGTGCCCTTGGGTGTTAGTGGCTAATATTGTTTTGGGGGAGGGGGTTAGAGACAGTCTCATTTTGTTGCCCTCAGTAGAGTGCTGTGGTATCACAGCTCACAGCAACCTCAAACTCTTGGACACAAGCGATTCTCTTGTCTCAGCCTCCCAAGTAGCTGGGACTACAGGCGCCCACCACAATGCCTGGATATTTTTAGAGACAGGGTCTTGCTCTTGCTCAGCTGGGCTTGAACTCCTGAACTCAGACAATCCACTCAACTCCATTAGTAGCTGATATTGTCATCACAATTGCAAGCCCAGAGTGCCATCTAGTTCACACCTTGTCAGCCAATGTCAAGAGTCATGAGCTACAAAGTCAGAACTCTGGGCCACCCCAGCAGTCCCCCAGCTGAGAAGCACCGCAGACTCCAGGCATACAGTGGACAGACCCGCACTCCACTCTGGAGTCCACAGCCCTTGCTATCGTGTCCAGCAGAGGCTGGGTCCAAGACCCTGGAGCCACGAGTGACTCCGAGGCTGCTGAGAGAAAATGTCCCCCAGCCCCTGTGTCCACTGTCAGTGGGGAGGCAGAGGCATCTGACTCGGACGCAGCCAATAAGGTGCCTGAGCCTGCAGGAGCTGGGGGACATCACCCCACAGGGAAGAGCATTTCGAGGGCTGGCCCCAGGACATGGAACTCTCCTGGGCAGTCCTCTGGGTGAGAGGTTGTCAATCAAGCCACAGGAGGTGGGAAATGATGGATGAACAGGCTCAGCGACAGGCAGTGGTCCAGGCAGGATGGACAGACCTGGGAAGGTGTAAACCCTGAGGCAGAGTCAAACTGAGCTGGAACTGCAACCCTGGGTCCTGCGCACAAACACACATGGGCGCTCCTTGGGCCCACACCTGCCCCCTCACACGGACACATGTGCACCCCACACCCCATCCCCAGGGTTGTTATGCCCGTTCTGCAGCACCTTCCCAGACCATGAATCCCTCGGGGCCCAGTAGGAACCAGCTAAATGATGATAGCCCCTTAGCAAGGCAGGAAAAGATCACCTTAAACACTGTCATTGGCAAATCCGTCACCGTCGTGCAACCCAAGTAATGTGGCAGCTGGCGCCCTCTGGTGGACAGTGTCCTCAGCGCTGGCCCTGGAGAGGACCAGAATGACCGGGATGCTACTGGGCCACACACAGCCTCTCCCCGCTGGGGAAGTTCTCCAGCCCAGCGTCAGGCTGCTAATGCCTTAAACATGACCCATACTCAGCCCTCCTGCGCCCTTCCTACATCCAGTCATGCACAGGCGCCTTTGTCCACTGGTTTCCCTCTTTTTTTTTTTTGAGACAAGGTCTGTCATCCAGGCTGGAGTGCCGGGGCATCACCCTAGCTCAAAGCACCCCCAAACTCCTGTGCTCAAATGATCCTCCTGCCTCAGCCTCCCGAGCAGCTGTAGCTAAAGGTGCCCACCACCACCATACCCAGCTGAGGGAGTCTTTTTTTAAAAGCACAAACACTGTGTTCTATACACGGTTCTCAACCTTTTGCTCAGTGACACCACTTTTCGACAGACATTCTGCAGGGGTGCCTGGAGCTGCTCACTCCATGTGGAGCCCGAGGTGTGGAGCCCACTGTGGATGGGTGGTTAGAGGTGGCCGATCTGCTACTACCCAGATGCCACCTGTACACAGGTCCTTTCACACAGGGACAATGGCTGCATCAAAGATACCCACATGTGTGTGGGATTTTAGATGTCAAACTTCCCTCCTTTATGGTTGTACCAACTGAAGCCCCCTCGGGGCAAGGAGCAGAACCCGAGACCTCCCGACTCCAAAGCCAAGGCTGTCTTCTCAGTGACCCACCCTCCGTCCACCAGACTCCCAGAATCATGAGTAAGAGTTCACCAGGCAGGGGCCAGCCCCATTTTTAGAACACCTCCGGTAAATCCCCTCTGGAGCACCAGGTTTGGTGCAAAAGGGGTCTTCCTGGGCAGGGGGTAGAATGTCCATCTGAGGAGTAAGTAGCAGTCCTGGACAGACTGGGCTTCAGGGGGACACCCCTCAGCCTCCCTGGCATCTGACCCCAGGCCTTCAAAGCCACAGCCCATCTTTAGTCCAGCATCCAGCGAGCGACCCACACTCTGGCCTCCGCTGAGGGAAAAAGGTCCAGGCCCTGCTGCACTGGGCGCAGCCCGGCTGAGCCCACTGTCTGGCTCCAGACTCCGGAGCAGCATCCACCTCTGAGGAGAGACAGCACGGGAGACCCTGGCTTCCCGCTCTGCCCTGCACAGAATGAAGGGTCTCAGAATGAAGGTGGGACCTAGACGGCCACCTGGATGGCTCCTAGACAGGCCACGAACACAGGTTGGAGGGAACCTTGTGACCAGCGTCACCACACACTCCCAGCATGCAGCTCGTTTATCAGGCACGACACCCCGCTTTGAGCAAACACCCTGCAAGCTGACCCCAGCAAGTGTCATCCTTCTAACCCAGTACCCAAACCCAGCTCCTGGGAGCCCTCATGGGGACAGCTCCCTAGGGAACCCAACAGGCTTCCTGATGCCCCTTCAGTTTAAGCACAAAGTTGGTTTTCTAAATAAGTAGAGAGTCTAAACAGCAAGATTCCAGATACGGCCCTGAGACCTGGGCCCTTCTGTAATGCCAGTGGTCAGCCCTACTGGGTTGTGTTTGTCCACAGTGGAGCTCCTGCCCACTTCCTTTAAGGATGCACCCCTCATCCAGCGCCATCAGGAAGCCAGCTCCCCGCGGACGACAGCACTCAGGGCCATGGGCCTCACACTTGGCTGAGCAGAAGGAAACCACTGCTCAGGCTCCAGGCGGGGTAGTGACATTGCGTTACCACTGCTCAGGATCCAGGCAAGGTAGTGACACTGCGTTACCACTGCTCACGCTCCAGGTGGGGTAATGACACTGTGGGGTAGTGACACTGTGTTACCACTGCTCAGGCTCCAGGCAGGGTAGTGACACTGTGTTACCATTGCTCAGGATCAAGGCGGGGTAGTGACACTGTGTTACCACTGCTCAGGATCCAGGCGGGCTAGTGACACTGCATTACCACTGCTCAGGCTCCAGGCGGGGTAGTGACACTGCATTACCACTGCTCAGGATCTAGGTGGGGTAATGACACTGTGGGGTAGTAACACTGCATTACCACTGCTCAGGATCCAGGCGGGGTAGTGACACTGCGTTACCACTGCTCAGGATCCAGGCGGGGTAGTGACACTGTGTTACCACTGCTCAGGATCTAGGCGGGGTAGTGACACTGTGTTACCCCTGCTCAGGATCTAGGCGGGCTAGTGACACTGCATTACCACTGCTCAGGCTCCAGGCAGGCTAGTGACACTGCGTTACCACTGCTCAGGATCTAGGTGGGGTAGTGACACTGTGTTACCACTGCTCAGGATCTAGGCGGGGTAGTGACACTGCATTACCATTGCTCAGGATCCAGGCGGGCTAGTGACACTGCATTACCACTGCTTACGCTCCAGCTGGGATGATGACACTGCCTTTTGTGTTTCAAAGCTCCCCTGATCTCTTAGATGTCTCTGTTGACTTATCTGTGGATGAAACATGGTGTCTGGGGTCTGATCCCAAATCACGTGGTGGTGGGAAGATGACACCGGCAGCTGTGGGAGACAGACCAGACCGTGGGACACGGGAGTCCACTACGCGGTTCTGCCTACTCTCGAGTGTGTTTAAATGTTTCCATAAAACAAAGCGGGAGAAGGGGAGGACCCAGAGCTCTCAGCAGGAACACAGCTCCCGGGCCCCGAGCCCAGGGGCACAGAATGAAGGTCCAGGGCCCAGAATCTGCTTTCCTCAGCCTCCTGCCTCAGGTGCAAGGGCCCGAGCCTATAGGGGCGGACAGATTGCGCATCCCTGTGAAGGGTCCCTGTCCACTGTCAGCCACCACGCAGGCAGCACCTGGCCCGTCAACGCCAGGCATGAGCCACCTCCACTGCGTCTGCTCATTCCCAGCCCATGTCACTGTCAAGATCACAATAAGAAGAGTGACAGAACCTGCATGGAGCCTGCTCGATCTTTATTAAAATCTTCCTTGTGCACGATGTTCCCAATTTGTTTCTTTGTTCCTGGCATCTGGAGTCGCCCTGTTTCTGACATTTGTCTTGAAGATCAAGTACGTGTGACTGACATACCAGGTGACATCCACATACCCAGACCCTGCTCCATCCAGCAAGCGAGGCCCCAACCCAGGCATGGGTGAGGGGCCACGTCAGGGCTCCCCAGTCCAGATAGCCCGGGAGGCTCCCAGAGCCGCCAGGAGTGAGGTGGGAGGTCCGGGCTGGACACACCTGCAGGTGACAGCAACGTCTAACTAAAGCTGTAAAGCTGACCCATGCTTGTCACCTAGACCAAGGTATTCACAGGTGTCTCCAGGGCCCCAGAGATGGCAGAAGTGGTCCAGGGCCTCAGGCTCCACATACCCCCGACCCTTCAAGCAAAGCTCTGTCCCCTTCTCTGCTTTTCTTATTGCCTTTTTTATATTTTAAAGTTTCATTGCTTCTTAAAAAAAAAAAAACATTTTGAAGTTTGAAAAGCTTTGATTTTTAAATATGGTGAAGAGTAGAAAATGTGGCCGGGGAGGATGTAGCCTTACAACTGGAACTGGTGGGAATGTGAAATGGAGCCACCATGTAAAACCCAAATGCCAAAAGTTACACAAATCCCAACCCTCCCATGTAGCCACAAGGCTTCTAGATATTCGTCCGAGGGAAATGAAAGCATACGTTCCTGTAAAGACTTGTACATGAATGTTCATAGCTGTTTCATCTGTAAAACCCGAAACTGGACCCAAATAACTCAAACGCCCATCTGCAGCTGAACCAATAACTAGCCGTGCATCTGTGCAGTAGGGCACTGTTCAGAAACAAGATGGAAAAACACAGGGAAGAATCTCAAAATAATTACACAGAGCAGAGGCAGTCAGAAAGAGCAGGCACGTCCCGCCTGGTTCCGTGCACAGATAGTCCTAGAAAACCCACCCCACCGTGACACAGGTGGGCCCGTTTCAGAGATGCTTTGGAGGGAAAAAGAGGAAGGGATTCGAAAGGGACACAGGTCCAGTTTGAAGCGTGGAGGGTAAGCTCACTATCCGGTTGTGGGGATGGCGTCACAGGTATACACATATGTCAAAAGTCACCCCATTGCACGCCCCAAGCATGTGCAGTTTGCATTAATTATACCTGGACAAATTTTTTTTCAGGGGGAACTTTACCAAAGAAAAAATGGTTGTAACAAAATGTGGTCAGGAAAAGGAAAACTTCTGGGGAAATTCTTCCCAGAATAAGTGTCCTTTTAATCATCTATGTCTCCTGAGCCCCGTGACTCCGACAACATCTGCTAGTGCCGGAAGTGATGCCCAGCTAACGAGTCAGTTGGGAAAATGAGAGACACACCAACCACCACAGGGCGCTGTGACGGTGTGGAGCATGACCGAGAGCTGCAGGACTTAAGGGGAGGCGATCACGGAAGGCTCCTTGGAAGAAGCGACAGTGAGCTCCTTACTGAATATGCAGGAGCCTGAAGGAAGATGGGGTACGAGGGGTCCAGGTGGAGGGCCCAGCGTGCAGGGAGCACAGGAGGGGGGAGCCGCTGTGAACGAAGTGACAGAGGGGCCCATCTGCCAGCAGCGGTTTTCATGGGGGGCAGCGTGGGAGGAGACTGAGGCCGGGTGACGGACCGAGCCTCGATTTATGCGCAGGCATTGGGGAGCAGAGAGGAAACCCAGCTCACTCATGAGCTAAGAACCTGGCATATGTCGTGTCCAAAGCTGGGCACAACCAAGAAGTGGCTCCTGCCGCAGGACACCAGCCTGGTGAGAGGCCCCGGTGAGTAAACTCACAGACACGGCCGGGCACGGTGACTCACCCCTGTAATCCCAGCACCTGGGAGACTGAGGCAGGTGGAGGGCCTGAGCTTGAGAGTTTGAGACCAGCCTGAGCAAGAGCGAGACCCCATCTCTACTAAAGATAAAAAACCTAGCTGGGCATGGTGCAAGCTACTTAGTCCCAGTTTCTCAGGAGTCTGAGGCAGGAGGATCACCTGAGCCCAGGAGTTTAAAGTTGCTGTGAACTGTGACACCATGGCAGTCCAGCCTGGGCAACAGTGTATTGTAATATTTTATTATTATAAAAATAACATAATTAGGCAGTGCCCGTAGCTCAGCGGGTAAGGTGCCAGCCACATACAGTGAGGTTGACAGGTTCAAACCTGGCCAGGGCCAGCTAAAAAACAACAATGACAACTACAACAACAACAACAACAAAATAGCCGGGCGTTGTGGCGGGCGCCTGTAGTCCCAGCTACTTGGGAGGCTGAGGCAAGAGAATCACTTAAGCCCAAGAACAGCGGCTGGGGCGGGACTGGTAGTGTGCAGAGCGGAGTAAAGCCAAAGGGGTCAGGGGGTCAGGGCCAGCCGAGGTGGGGAAGGGCCACCTGCCGTGAAAGCAACCTGCTCCCTGGGCAGTGGGCTGTACGCAGTGAGGCAGCTTGTGACAGTGAGAACATTTCCAGTAAACACAGTGACAGGCAACAATAGGCTTTCCCGAGCCTTTGCCTTGCTCTAACAACTGAACTTGCTCAGCATTCCCCACAGATCACCTGATCTAGTGACCGCAGCCCTGCAAAGCACCGTTCCCATTCACAGAGGAGGAAACTGGGGCTCGGGCTCCAGAGGGTTAAGTGCCTGGCTCCAGTCACACAGCCGTACGTGGCAGGTGCCAGCTGGAGGACGGCACCCACTCTTCCAGTTCGTGGAGTCCCACGGGAGAAGTTGCTACACTGCCGCCTTCAATGTAGTTGAAGAGGTTAAGGAAATTCTCCAGGTCAAGTTTTATTTCATAAAATCACAGGCCTGGTTCTTCTGCCATCAGCACCTTTCCAAAGTAGGGAGGACAGCTCTGCTACCTCACACTGCCACCATGTCCCTGGCCCAGCCTCGAAGGAGTGATGGCGGCCACTGTGGTCCCAAATAGCCATGACACACAGGGCGCTGCTGGACGGGCCCCGGCATGGCCGGGGGAGCCCAGGTGCTGCCATCTGGAGCTATTTATTCACATAGAGGCCTCCGTTAGACGTTAGGAAATTGGACCCTCCAAAACATGGTGCCAGTGAGGGGCCCTGAGCACAAGGAGCACTCAGCGAAGTAGTGATGGACTATAAATCAGCCTAAAATAGGGATGCTGTGAAGATACGGCACTGTGTGACCTTGCACCCTGGGAATCTGTCTACCGTACACCATGAGTGACGAGTAGTAACATTGCCGATGCTGCTTTGTGAGAATAAAAGTGACAAAGGGAAGCAGGAGGGCAGAGCAGCTCTTCGAGGAGAATTCCTCGCTGTTCTCCGGAGTTGCTGGCTTCTCTGTAAATCAAAGTGTAATTGTTCCTCTCTCATCCAATCCCCTGCCAACTGGCTGGGGTGACAGGTGGACAGGCTCCTCCGTCAGGCAACAGGTGGGCGGCGGCATTTGTTGGAACCTCGCTGGAGACAGGCGGGCTGCCTCCATCTGTGAAGGTTACGTTCACAGTCTTTACTGCTGGAGACAGGCGGCTGCCTCTGTCTGTGAAGGTCACGTTCACAGTCTTGACTGCAGTCATCATAATAGTCAATACGCATTGATGGCTCTCGGGCGCTCTCTCTCTCTAATATACTAACTCAACCTCCACACCGTTCCTTGAGGTGGATAGTAGCAATATCTCATTTTACAAAGAAGAGAAGAAGCCTGGAGAGTTGAAATAACCTGCCCAAGGTCACGCAGCAAAGACAATGGCTCTCAGGTAAAAGCGCCTCCCACTCTTTTTGGACACAGATCCTGGCACAGCAAACAAAGCCTGACACCCATGAGGTGGGACGTGAGCTGAGTGACCGTGAGGTGGGGCGAGCCCAGTGTCCACGTGGCCTCCGTGTGGTCTGACACAGGGCATCACTCAGCCACATCAGGACCTGGGCAGCCCATGCCAGCCCCTCAACCGCTCCTGTGACTGCTGGACGCACTCAGCTCCCTCTACACACCTGTCTAGGACTGCCCCTCCCAGGGCGCTGAGCGGTTCAGAGACAAACTGAAAAGCATTAGAACTCAATAAAGCCGTGAGGGACAGAGACCCAGTGAGATCTTCACAGAAGCGCCATGAAAGGCCCAAGCCAGCCTGCTGCCAAGTTCAACCAGACCCCTCCATGTCTCCCAAAAGACAGCTGTCCCCTCTGTCGCAGCCCCTGCGTGGGCCACCACCCCACCACCAGTCCTCTCCTCTGACCCCTGTGAGTTCATCACCAAAGGCCCCTTTGCAGCGAGGGGCTGATGGGGGCCCCACCCGAGGCTCGGGTAATCTTAGCTGCCAGGTCCCGTGCCAAACCCGCTTCTCTAGGGGAGAATCTTTGTCCTGTGGTATCGAGTGACCTTCTAGGGCCTTTTCTGTCAAGTGGTGACAGTTAGCTTTGGCCAAGTTACTTCAGCGTCAAAACCCAGAATGAAAGACGCACTTGGAACCCTCTCAGTTCCCAGCACGTCAGCCAGGACAAGCCTTCACGGCCGTGTCTCCCACCGCCTGCCTCTGTGGGGGTTTCCACACCTGTGTCAGAAATAGTGCCTAAAACCCGCTCTGGTGCCCACATCCCGGGGGCAGTGTGGCTTCTCTCACCTCGGCAGTTCTGCTGGGAGCACCTGGCAGGTGGGGAAGGCGATGGAGAGGCTGCTCCAGCCTGGCCTGGGCAGGGCCACACTGCCCCCCAGGCCTTCCCCACGCTCTGCCTTGCTCCTCAGAAACTCAGTTACTGAAACTGGCAGGGGTCGTATACCTGTAACCAGCTCTGGACCTTCTCACCGGAATGAGGCGCCCCAAATCATCTTTGTCTTGTCAATGGCGAGCAGACAGCCCCTTGTCCTCCCGGGACAGCAAGGCAGGTCCTCCCCTCCCAGCAACATCCACAGGCCCGATTCAGAGCAAACCCTGGTGTCCTGCTCCCTGCTGGGATGCCCCTGCCCACCCAGGGCTGCGGATCTGGAAACAAGACAAACCTGGCAGGTCCGCAGCCTAAGCCCGTCACCTGACAGGCCACCAACCTTGGATTAAAACTCCCAGCACGCCAGGTGCAGCGGCTCGCCCTGTAATCCCAGCACTCTGGGACACTGAGGCCGGAGGATCCTCTGAGCTCAGGAGTGTGAGACCAGCCCGAGCAAGAATGAGACCCCATCACTACTAAAAATAGAAGAACTAGCCAGGCATTGTGGCCAGTAGCACCTGTTGTCCCAGCTACTTGGGAGGCTGAGGCAGGAGGATCACTTGAGCCCAAGAGTTTGGGGTTACTGTGAGCGGTGACACCATTCCCTCCACTCTACCCCGGGGGACAAAATGAGACTCTGTCTTGGGGGGAAAAAAAGCCAAGACCCCAGTGCTGGCATCACTCTGTCACAGAAGGGGTAGACACCACCAAGGGCAGGGCACCATGTAGACCTGATCATCGTGTGACTGTGGGGGTGACAGAAGGAGTGACAGCCTGGAGGTGCAGAGAGTCCCCTGAGAGCCGGCCAGCTCCTCCCCGTGGTAGGAGACCCTGTGAGGATGACTGCAGATGAGCACTGAGGAAGGTTGGCGGCAGGATCTCAGGGCCGCACCAGCTGCCCAGTAGCCTGGGTGCCTGGCCACAGCACCAGCTTCATCTTCCTAAGTGCTGACCGACAGCCACAGGCCAGAAGCTGGGGAAGCGGGAAGCAAGAGGCTCCCCTGCCCGCCCCGTCCTCCAGTCCTCCAAGGAGAACAGCTAACCTCTTGCAATCAAGGACATTAAAATTAATGAGATGCCCATTTTCCACCTATCAAACTGACAAATACATTTTAAATTACAATACAAGGAATTCATACACAGCTGGTTAGAGATATGTGCAACCTTTCAGGAGGATAATTTACCAATATCAATCAAAGCCTTTAAAAATGCACTTCAAAAAATGTTAAAGAGGAAACCTCAGGCTGTTCATTACAGCAATGATTATAATGACAAAAACAAAAAGGAAACTAACCTCAACACATAACAAAGGGTTGGTTAGACAAACTAGAATGAGTTCATATTACAACTGACAGGCAATCAAAATGATGATGGGGAGGAATCAAATGACAAGTGACAATGTTAAATGGAAAAATAGCACAATCCCACTTTTTAAAAACTTTAAAGGTGGCTCAGTGCCTGTGACTCAACAGGCTAAGGCACCAGCCACGCACACCTGAGCTGGAGGGTTTGAATCCAGCCCGGGCCCGCCAAACAACAGTGATGGCTGCAGCCAAAAAAATGGCCGGGCCTTGTGGTGGGCGCCTGTAGTCCCAGCTACTTGGGAGGCGGAGGCAGGAGACTCGTTTGAGCCCAGGAATTGGAGGTTTCTATGAGCTGTGACGCTGCAGCACTCTACCCAGGGTGACAGCTTGAGGCTTTGACTCAAAAAATAAAATAAAATAAAATAAAATAAAAATAAAAACTTTAAAGGTGATTACACGTGTA
>CAUYON010173816.1:0-11621 GCA_963573935.1 Arctocebus calabarensis | reverse complement strand
AGCAATATGTAAGATTAGGAGATGGGGTCACACTTATCTGTGTTCCTATGGAAACTATTTGAATATTTGTTTTATATGGATTTTTATTCACTTTTCAGACATGCTATGAAAGAGCACCCCTCTGCTGCTCAGCAAGCATTTGTAGTGTGTACAGTGGCAGAATGGGCCAAAAGCTTAGTGTTGTGGCCTGTTTTAAGAATAAAGTATCTTGAAATTAAAAAAAAAAAGAGAGAGAGAAAATGTGGATGTAATTTACCAGATGGAACTAGGTGAACTGCAAAATCGTGACTCTCTGAAAGACTCATTCAAGTCAAGCAGCGTTCCTAATTTCTATGCATCTCTCTCCTCTGAGACATAGCCTAATCACAGGAGCCATGGACTCAAAATGGCAACCATCTTTGGTAGCACTTATGTTTGTGAACAGACTTTTTCCAGAATGAAACATCTGAAATCTCCAACCAAATCTAGACTAACTGATGCACAACTACATCACTTGTTACTACTAGCAGTGACAAATATGGAACTGGACATTGACCATCTCATTAGCCAAAAGCAGGCCGGCCCATAGTTCCTATCGAAATACTAGTAAGTTTGTTGATTTAACTTTATTTGTTTTTCATTTTAAATATTGTATTTGTTCCCATTTTATTTTTTTACTTCAAAATAAGATACGTGGAGTGTGCATAGGAATTCTTCATAGTTTTTTTTTTTCAAACTATAGTCTGACCCGCCAACAGTCTGAGTGACACTTAGCTGGCCCCCTGTTTTAAAAGTTTGAGGACCCCTGAGTTGGAACTATAAGCTTGTTTTCCTGTAATTCCCCTCCGGGAATGATAGGAGATAGTGACTCTTGAAGTATGTTGCCTATGTCCAATCTACTCTGTAATTTAATTTTGGTTGCCGTCACTGCAAAAGAAAGGATTTGGAAATGGAAGCAGTACTTGTAGTGGTTTTGTGGCAGTCTCAGGATATTCCACTTTGACTTTAACCCAGAACATAGGGAGATTTGTAGTTTTCTCAAACCTTCTATTAAGGCCACCATCATTTGTGATCTCAAGTAGTTGATTTTCTTTTAGCACAAAGAAATGCTTTCTTCTAGACAATATAGAGAGAATGTCTCTTGGAGACAAAATTGATTCATCTGGTTTCTTCACAAATTGGTCCTGGATCCATTCCTCCTCAGTTTGGGGGTCTTTTGTTGTTGGGAAATAATGCTCAAATTCTTTTGACAGCTGAGATAGGTGATTGTATGCCAGTTTGAAGACAGAATGCCCTGGCTCAGTCTCTTTCAAAAATCTCCATTAATGTTTGAAACGTCAAACATTTCAATATTCTCTTATTGACCCCATAATTCTAGTTTGGCTTTGAATGCAGCTAGTTTATCTGCCAGCTCAAACACAGTTTGTCATTCTCCCCTGAAGTGATAGATTGAATTAGTTGAGTGGATTAAATATGTCACACAATTAAGCAAGTTTTGTGACCCATTCTGTGTCACCGAAATGTGTTGGCAGGGGTGACTGTTTCCTAAAAGAAATCTGTGGAGTGTACGCTATAGGACTGATAACTAGACTCTATAGAGAACTCAAATTATTCAACAAGAAAAGAGCAAATAATCCCATTTATGTGTTGGCAAGAGACTTGAGCAGAAATTTCTCTGATGAAGATAAATAGGTAAGAAACACATGAAAAAAATGTTCATTGTTCCTAATCATCAGAGAAATGCAAATCAAAGTCACTGCTAAGATATTTGGAATAATTCTACAGCTGTGGTATTGTTTGGTAACAAAAGTGCACATGATATATCCTTGTACACATCTTCCTGACAAATGTCTGAAAAATGTATCTCACAAAAACAAACATTGTTGCCTTGCCAGCATTGGTAGACTCATCAACATGGATTGTATACCACCACAGTGACTCATTAATCCTGTCTAACATGTGTGCCTCATTGTCTTCTACTGTTTCATCAATTTGTTTAGTTATGATGCTTGCCAAAAGAGGAAGCATACTGCAGCCTCTCCTAAATGTTCATAGCAAATGTCATTAACAGCAGATAGGATCAACTCTTTAGCAGTACTAAAGGGCTTCTTAGCTTTAGCAGTGTGGTTAGCCACTAAGACTGATGCAGTGGGGACACATTTTGATGGAATGGTGGCCTTCCATAATTGCTTCTGTTCTTCATGTTTGTTTTGTTCTTTTGAAAAACTCTAAAAGCTTATCTTTTAATTCAAGTCTCCATGTGGCAAAGCAGTTTTAGAGGTTTCATGGCTTTATTGGACAGTTTATTGCCAGATATGAATTACCTATTGTAGTGAACATGCAGTTTAGGTAGGACTTTTAGTATTTTCTTTTTTGTTTTTTTATGTTTCGGATTAACACGAGGGTACATATGATTGGGCTGTATTGTCTGTATTCGTAAGGTACAGTCCCAGTTGTAGTTGAGTCTTTCACCTAGGAGATTCCCCTTTACACCTACCTTGTATGTGATAGATGGGAGCCCACCGAACCTCCCTCCCCCATTCCTGAATTTAATTGTGTTTTTCTCTCATCTGGCTTAGTATTTTCTTTTAAATGCAGCTTTCATTTTGTTGGCAATCTTTTAAGTTTTCTTGTCTAATCATTGGGTCTTTCACCCTTTTCCAAGAAGCTCTTCAATGATATTTTTTACACATTTTTACTAGTATTAGCTTGTAGACTTACAAAACTGTGACTGAGACAGGTGCGCACAGGCTGGCCAAGTGTGGACTAAAATGAGTATCTGATTCTGACTGAACCTTCTGAGTGTTAACAATGCCTAAAGGTGTTCAAACAGGATGTTACTTTTGTGAGAGCAGTGCTTGTAGGCACCGTTTATTTTGCAAACAAAAACTTGATGACACTTGGTCCTGTGATGTTACCTGACTTGAATCTATAAACATACCCTTCACTTCGTTCTCAATATTTTTCACACTTGTGCCTGAAGTAATTTGTGCAAATAGTGGATTCATGTGGGAGTATTTGTAAATATGGAGTACAATAAATTCGGAGAGTCATCAAGTTCAAAAGACTTGATCATTGTTGGAGAATTTGGAGATAGAGGTAGCTTTAAAAATAATTATCACAAAAAACATAAATGGGGAAATACCTCAGAATCTGATTTGGAAAAAAAAGTGTAGAACCTTTTTCAAATTTAAAAGAATTCAGTCCTTGGCAACTTCAATGGAGAGAAAATAATTTGAATCCAGAAATATGTGATTTTGATGTTTTGAGTTGTACCATACAAAAAAGGATTATTAAAGCTTTATCGATAATGCAAAATTTTATCATTTCATATTAAATTTTTTTGTTTGCATATTACCTTTTTATAAATATAAAATGTTGAAGCTGAAACCAACTTGAGTGGGTTATTTTGATTGGTAAAATAACAAAAAACGTCCAGTGGTGTGCCCTGTCTCATAATGGTTGCTACAATTGCACCTCAATTGGCATCCTTTGTTTCTGAGCATTTCACCTTCAAAGGGTTAAATCCTCCACTAGATGTACCTGTACAATTCAAGTTCATCAACTCACTTGTCACTATAAAGCCTGCTACCAGATACAGCTTTACAATTGAAGTAAAATGCTCACTTGCCTCCATAAAGCCTGCCATCAAATGCAGCTTAATTGTCACTTGCCACTCTCTGATAGGGTTTTGCTATGAGTCTAGAAGCAGTTGATTTATTAAGGTCACTGTGCAGTCTAATCTCTCTGCTATTGATCTGTATTTGTAGTCTCTTTCCAGCAATAGCATCCTGCCTCAGCTCTGCCTCAGATATTCAGGCATTAGGTCTCAGATCTTCAGGCATTAAGTAACATGCAACCTAAATTTTACACATGCTACATTTTACAGTAGGGTTCATGCTCCTATGAGAATCTAATGCCACCATTGATGTGATAGGAGGCAGAGCTCAGGAAATTATGCAAACAATGGGGAGTGGTTCGCTTGTCCCACCATGCACCTCCTGTGTGCGGCCCTGTTGCTAAAAGGCAATGGAGTATACCAGTCTGCAACCCAGAAGTTGGGGACTGCAGATGTGTAAGAATTTTTTTATAAGCCTCACGGCAACGACAATGCAAAAAAACCTGTGGTAGCAACACTAAAAATAAAATGCAATAAAGTAAAACATACTATCAGAGGTAATCACTTAACCACAAAGGAAAATGTAAGCAAAGAAAGGAAGAGTCTCAAAGCAATCAGAAAACAAGCAACAAAATGTCAACAATAAGTCTTTGCTTTTCAGTATCATTACTCAGTGTAAATGGTCTCAGTTCTCTAATGAAAAAGCATAAAGTGGCTGAGTGGTTAAAGGGACAAGACTCAACTATATGCTGCCTTCAAAAAGTCTACACAGAAAATGAAGGGGTAGAAAAGACATTCCATGCAACTGGAAACCAAAAAATAACAGAGGTAGCTCTACTATATTAGATAATAGAGACTACAAGCAAAATACTATTAAAAAAAAGATAAGGACACTATATAATAATAAAGGGCTTAATTCCTGAAGAGGATATAACAATTATAATTATCTATGTACTCAATAATAAAGCTTTCAAATGCATAAATATTAATAGATCTAAAGCAGTGGTTTTCAACCTTCCTAATGCTGCAGCCCTTTAATACAGTTCCTTTGGGCTGCGACCCGCAGGTTAAGAACCTCTGATCTGAAGGGAGAGATATATCTAAATATAATAATGGTAAGGGAATTTTAATTCCTCACTTCAGAGAGAAAATCCACAAAGAAACAGTAGAGTTAAGCTACACAAGTATGTGCAAGTTCAAAAATTAGAAATCATATAGTATTAAGTTTCTTTTTCTACTGCAATGGAGTAAAATTAGAAATTAATAGCAAGAACTTTGAAAACTATATAAACTTAAGGAAATTAAACACCATGCTCCTGAATGACAATGGGTTGATGAAAAAATTAGAAGCAAATTTAAAATTTTATTGAAACAAATGAAAGTAGAAATGCACCATACTAACTTGTATGGGAAATGAAAAAAGCAGTGCAAACAAAGTTTATAGCAATAAATGCCTCTATCAAACAAAAACTAGAAAGACTTCAAATAAACTAATCTACCTTGAGGAACTAAAATAGTAAGAAATAACAAAAGATAGCAGAAATCAATGAAATTGAGGCTAAAAAATAATACAGAGCTTCCTCACTTCCCCCACCATTTTCAACAAAATGAAAAGTTGATTTTTTGAAAGACAAAATCAACAAACTTTCAGCTAAACCAACTGAGAAAAGAGAAAATCCAAATAAATAAAATCAGAAAAGAAGATATAGCACTTGAAACCTCAGAAATACAAAGAATCATGAGAGGCTACCATGAATGACTGTACACCATCAAATTGGAAAACACAGAAGTAGATAAATTCCGGGATATGTAATACTTACCAAGATTGAACGGTGAAGAATTAGAAAACCTCAACAATCCATTAACAAGTAATGAGACTGAAGTTATAATAAAAAAAAAATTTCTCATCAAAGAAAATCCCAGGACCTGATGGATTTACTTCTCCATTTATTAAACATTTAAGAAGACCTCATACCAAACTTCCTCAAACTCTTTAAAAAAAATTGAAGAAGTGGGAATTCATCAGCACTCATTCTGTGAGGCCAGCATTACTGTGATAACAAAACCAGAAAAGGGGTGGCACCTGTAGCTCAAGGAGTAGGGTGCTGGCCCCATATACTGGGGGTGGTGGGTTCAAGCCCAGCCCTGGCCAAAAAAGCCAAAAAAAAAAAAAAAAAAAAAACAGATAAGCATGCAACAACAACAAAGGAAACTGCAGGCCAATATCCTGATAAACATGGGCGCAGAAATCCTCAAAAAAATGCTAGGTAATAGAATCCAGTAACACATTAAAAAGATTATTCACCGTGCTGGAGTTCAATTCATCATAAGGAAGCAAGGGCCGTTCAGTATATACAAATCAGTAAACATGATATATCATGGTAACAGAATCAGAAACAAAAACTATATGATTATTTCAATAGATAGCACAAAAGTATCTGATAAAATTCCACATCTCTTTACGATAAAAATCTTCACCAAAATGAGGAACATTTCTCAAAATAATAAAGGGCGTATATAACAAACCCACAGTTAACATTGTTCTGAATGAGGAAACATTGAAGGTTCTTACTCTGAAGACTAAAAAGAGAAGGATGCCTCCTTTCAGAAGTAGTATTCTACATAATACTAAAAGTCCTGGCTAGAGAAATTAGGCAAGAGAAAGAAATAAAGGGTATCTAAATTGGAATGGAAGAAGTCACATTAGGCTTGTTTGTAGGTGACATGACCATATACCTAGAAAAACCTAAGGACTCTACCAAAAAGCTGTTAGAACAGATAAACAAATTCAGTAAAGTTGTAGAATGCATAATCAGCATTGAAAAATCAGTAACATTTATATATATGCCAGCAGCAACCAATCGGTAAAAGAAATTAAGATTTCTTTGCTTTCTTTAGGCAAAGATTTTTTTTCAAATATCAAAGACACAGGCAGCAAAACACAAATAAGAAGTTGGGATTATATCAAGCTAAAAAGCTTCTTCACAGGAAAGGAAATAGTTAACAAGGTAAAGAGACAACCCATAGATTGGGAGAAAATATTTGCTGACTATCCATCTGACAGGAGATAACCAGAATATATTATCTCAACTCAATAGCAAAATTCCCCCAAATAAGCCAATCTAGAAATGGACAAAGGCTCTGAACAAATATTTCTCAATAGAAGACATACAAATGGCCAACAAGTGTATGAAAAAATGCCCAACATCATTAATTATCAAACCCCCCCTCCACAAAACTACAATGTGATATCATATCACTCCAGTTAAAATGGCTTAGATAAAAAAGAAAGGTAATAACAGATGCTGGTGAGGATATGGTGGAAGAGAAATGCTTGTACACTGTTGGTAGGAATGTAAATTAGTACAGCTACCATGGAGATCAGTATAGAGGTTCTTTAAAAAAGGAAAAATACAACTATTATTTGATGTAGAAATCCTACTACTGGGTATATATCCAAATGAAAGGACATCAATATATCAGAGAGATACAATGCACTCCCATGTTTATTGCCTCCCTGTTCACAATAACCAAAATGTGTAATCAATGTGCCCATCATCACTAGATAAGTGGATGAAGGAAATGTGGCATATATGTAAAAGGGAATATTCACACACACACACAAATGAAATCCTGGCATTTTCATCAGTGTGTATGGAATTGGATCCTGTTTTATTGAGTTAAGCCAAGCACAGAAACATTAATATCACTTACTCTCAGTCATATGTGAGAGCCAAAAGAGTGTATCTCCTGAAGATAAAGAGTAGATTAGTGGTTACCAGAAGCAGGAAAGGACAGGGAAAAAGGAATGGGGGTTGAAACAAAAAGCCTAATAAAATTGACAAACCTCTCATGAGATTAAGAAGGAAAGAGTTCACAAATAAATACTGTTAGGAACAAAAGGTGAAAGAAACATAATTATGAGTGTAGCGAAGATTCAAAAGATAAAATTACTCAATATTTTCTGAGTTTAATAAATTAGATAACTTGAATAAATTCTTTGAAATAAATTTACTTAAATTGGTTTGATTTAAATAGGAAGAGACCAGAATTGGAAGAAGATAGTTGCAACAAACACGAACACACATACACACACTACAAACAAGGATCACCATCTAGAATAATATGGAAAGAAAATTATTAAAAACTAATAAAATAGGTCTTTTAGGAAAATGATCAATAGATATAAGCGAATAGGCATCTCAAATACAACAAATGGTGTATATATTTGAAAGAATGCACGACTTCCTTATTGATAAGAGAAATGAAATTTAAGGCACATAAAATACAACTTTACTCCTAACAGACTGATAAAAATGTGAAATTTTATAGAAGAACGTGGGTCAAAATGAATTCTCTGATAGGAGTATCATATGTGACTAATTATAAATGGAAGTGAAATGAATGACTGCTGACCTGGCACTTCACCATATGTGTTCGCCATAAAAATCTGTACACAAGATGATACATGCAATAATATTCATTTTATTCATAATGGCAAAAAGTAGAACCAGCTCAGATGCCCATCAATATGAAGATGGATGAAGAGCTCAATATATAATTATATGTGGAATGTTAATATAGTAATAAAAATGAAAATAAAAATTTAAAAAATAAAAAAGTACATACATACTTATCAAGGTTGAACATCAGAGATTAGATGTTTAGTGAAAAAAAAACAACGTTCAGGAAGCTACATACAGTATGAAGCTTACAGCCTCCATAAAGTGAGTAGAAACATATTATTTGGAAATATATACATATGTGATAAAATTTAAAAAATCAAAATAACAATAAGCATCAAATATTGGATCATAGTTATCATAGTTACCTGTAGGATAAGAAGTAAGGGGACAAGCTAGGGGAAGGGTGACAATATTGGTAATTCAATGATTCTTCAATTGGTTGGGTGTTTTTCATATGTGTTTACATATATGCTTTCACATCAAATATTACATTACCATCTAAAAAGATTCAGCTGTAAAATAAGTGATATCAGCTTAAATGTGATAATTTAGCGTTATTAACTTGGTTTACTAAATAAAATAATTCAGGCCTGATTCTTGATTATTGTAAATTGAAGAATTTTTTAAAAGTTGGATACATTATGTAATTTCAGTAAAAGTTTTAAAAATATTTGTTTTCTTCCTTTCTTCTGGTTAGAAGGTGAGTAGGAAGGAGTCTGTCTTTTAAACAAAAGCTTGTGATTTGTTAACAACGATTATTTTATATTAGAAAAAATGCAAAACATGTTTCTAGTTTATACATTGTGTGTAGCAGTTTTTAGTTGTTTTCTGTAGACTAAACACTTCAGTTAGTGTTGAATAAAGAAAATTATATGCTCTTGTTATGTGTGCTTTAATTTAGATGCTTAATGGCTTTTAATGTTACAAAATAAGTTTATTATAATATTATGATCGCATTTGTATTATATTGTCTTGCTCTTCCATATTTGTGGTGATACGGTCATGGTTTATGGAAACAATAATCCCTAAGAAATAGATCATTAACAGTAGTTAACGATTACTTGTGATCTATGGTAATGACTGATTTCTTTGGGATTATTGCAGTTATAAACCATAATTATAGATTATTATAGCAATAATTATTTTGTTAAGGAAAAAATGTTCTATGCTTGAACAGCTGCTAAAACAAGTGCCCTGAACATTTCAGCATAAATAGAAACATAGAAAATTATAATGGAAACTTAGTATTATTATAAAATACTCATGTATCAGATTTTCTTTTCTAAATGTGATTTAGAAATATGGATTTACCTGGTTCTTTAAACTTTTTGGATGTAAGTATGCTACCTAAGTAACCTTTTTTTTTCCTTTTGATGTGTTGATATACATAGTGAAATGAATGCTACAGTTAAGCAAATTATCCTATCTACCATCATCCATGGTTACCTTTTCTTAAAGTTTTCATGGTAAGAACACTTAAAATCTCAATTTCCAAATCTTGGGAATATGACAAAAATCTTATTAACTGTAGTCCTTTGGCAGTGCATAAGATCTCTAGGTTTATTCATCCTATATAAATGTAAGTTTGTACACTTTGGCTTACTTCTCATTTCCTCCTCCTTGCCCCTGGTAACCACTGCTATTCTCTGTTTCTATGTATTCTACCTTTTTTCCCTTTTAATTCTGCATATAAATGAGACCATGCATTATTTTTCTTTGTGTGTCTGGCTTATTTCCCAAAGTAACTTCTTAACATTTATTATTTTCAATACTGTATGCCTAAAATTGTTCAGGTTTAGGGATAGCTTAATGTTTATGAGAAATACCACTTAGTATTCAGCTAAATATCAGAATTTTATCCTGTAGATTGATGATAATGTTTTTATATATCAATGTTTCTTTCTAACATTAATCCTGACTTACTCAGTATTTTAAGTTTCTAAGGGTTAAGAAATAATGTTTTTCTATTTCTTATACAATAGAAATACTTTCTAAAACCGGGAGTAAGTATGCACTCTGTTTTTCTCTATAAACTTCCATTCAAAAATTACCATAATTTATCCATATCTTTAAAGTATGATGGTGGTGCTTTGATAGGGATTGCATTAAATTTGAAAATTGCTTTGGGTAATATGGACATTTTAACAATGTTGATTCTTGCTAGCCATGAGCATGGTATGTTTTTCCATTTGTGAACATCTTCACCTATTTCTTTTCTCAGAGTTTCATAATTCTCTTTATAGAGATCTTTCACGTCCTTTGTTAGATAAATTCCCAAATATTTCATCTTCTTTGGCACAACTGTAAAGGGAATAGAGTCCTTGACTGTTTTTTTAGCTTGACTATTTTTGATGTATATAAAAGCTGCTGATATGTGAGTATTGATTTTGTATCCTGAGACACTACGGTATTCCTGGATGACCTCTAAAGGTTTTGTGGCTGAGTCCCTGGGTTTTTCCAGATATGAAATCTTACCATCTTTGAAGAATGAAAGTTTGATATCCTCTGACCCTATTTGTATACCCTTGATCGCCTTTTCTTGCCTGATTGCAATGGCTAAGACTTCCATTACAAGGTTAAAAAGCAGTGGAGACAATGGGCAACCTTGCCTGATTCCTATCTGAGTTGAAAACCTTGAATAGCCAAGACATTACTCAGAAATAAAAACAATTCAGGAGAAATCATGCTACCAGACTTCAAACTATACTATAAATCTATAGTGATCAAAACAGCATGGTATTGGCACAAATATAGAGAGGTAGATGTATGGAACAGAATTGAGAACCAAAAGATGAACCCAGACATTTACCATCATTTGATCTTTGATAAGCCTATCAAAAATATAAATTGGGGGAAAGACTCCCTATTTAACAAATGGTGCTGGGAGAATTGGCTGGTGATTTGTAGAAGACTGAAACTGACCCACACCCGTCACCATTAACAAAAATTGACTATCACTGGATAAAAGATGAACTTAAGACATGAAATTATAAAGATTCTGGGAGAGAGTACAGGGGAAACCCTTGACAAAGTTGGCCTGGGAAAATACTTAATGAGGAGGACTCCCTCGGGAAATTGAAGCAACACCAAAAATCCATTACTGGGATTTGATCAAACTAAAATGTTTCTGCACAGCCAAGAACACAGTAAGTAAAGCAAGCAGACAGCCCTCAGAATGGGAGAGGATATTTTCAGGTTATGCTTCTGACAAAGGTTTGATAACCGGAATCCACAGAGAGCTCAAACTAATAAGAAAAGAACAAGTAATCCAATTTCATTGTGGGCAAGGGACTTAAACAGAAGCTACTCTGAAGATGATAAGCTCATGGCCTATAGACACTTGAAAAAATGCTCATCATCTTTAATCATCAGAGGAATGCAAATCAAAACCACTTTGAGATATCATCTAAGTCCAGTAAGAGTGGCTCACATAACAAAATCCCAAAACTACAGATGTTGGCATGGATGTGGAGAAAAGGGAACACTTCTGCACTGCTGGTGGGAGTGCAAGCTAACACGTCCCTTTTGGAAAGAAGTATGGAGAATACTCAGGAAAC
>CAUYON010173811.1:0-20195 GCA_963573935.1 Arctocebus calabarensis | reverse complement strand
GAGTCTCTTGCCTCTGCCTCCCAAGCAGCTGGGACTACAGGCGCCTGCCACAACGCCCGGCCATTTTTTGGTTGCAGCCATCTTTGTTGTTTGGCAGGCCAGGGCTAGATTCAAACCCGCCAGCTAAGGTGTATGTGGCTGGCGCCTTAGCCCGTTGAGTCATTTTCTATAAGGGTTTTAAAAATATTCAATTTTTCTTATGTTTAAAAAGCAGCTTTCATTCTTGTGATCATAGTTGAATTTTTTGTTAACTGAGACAGAGTCTCACTTTGTTCCCCTTGGTAGAATGCTGTGGCATCACAGCTCACAGCAACCTCAAACTCTTGGGCTCAAGGGATTCTCTTGCCTCAGCCTCCTGAGTAGCTGGGACTACAAGCACCTGCCACAATGCCAGCAATTTTTTTGTTTTAGCAGACCCAGGCTGGGTTTGAACCCACCAGCCCCAGTGCATGTGGCCGGCACCCTACCTCGAGCTATGGGCACTGCCCTGATCATAGCTGAATTTTAATGGAAACTCAGATTCAAAATCAGCCTGCCTTCAAGGGCACTCCAGAGGGCAAATAGTTACTCATATGCTATTTTTTTTTTTTTTTGGTAGAGACAGAGTCTCACTTTATCGCCCTTGGTGGAGTGCTGTGGGGTCACACAGCTCACAGCAACCTCCAAGTCCTGGGCTTAGGCGATTCTCTTGCCTCAGTCTCTCGAGTAGCTGGGACTACAGGCACCGGCCACAATGCCCGGCTATTTTTATGTTTTTGCAGTTTGGCTGAGGATGGGTTTGAACCTGCCACCTTTGGTATATGGGGCCAGTGCCCTATTCGATGAGCCATAGGTGCCGTCCACTCATATGCTATTTTCTGCAAGGTCAGATCCTGTGTGCACTGGTCTTAGATATTGTGGTGACTTATCATGAGGTATATGTTAGCCACATAACATGGGAGGCACAGCATAGCAAACCACAAAAATGCAGAAATATGACAACGTAAGAATAAAAAAGAAAATAACAGAGTCCATTTATTTTTTTTGAGACAGAGTCTCACTATGTTACCCTAGGTAGAGTTTTGTGGCATCACAGCTCACAGCAACCTCACACTCTTGTGCTTAAAGTGATTTTCTTGCCTCAGCTTCCTGAGTAGCTGGGACTACAGGCACCTGCCACAAACCCCAGCTATTTTTAGAGACGAGGTCTCGCTCTGGGCCAGACTGGTCTTGAACTTGTGAGCTCAGGCGATCCACCCTCCTCGGCTTCCCAGAGTGCTAGGATGATAGGTGTGAGCTACCGCGCCTGGCCCCAGAGTCCATTTTTTATGCTAGGGCAAGGTGAAAAACACAATTCTAACACGCTGGTTAAAAGAAGCAAGAGAATGTTACTTTAGTTCCAATCCTATCCTGCTGGACAATATAGCATCCTGTCTTTGACAATCACCACTCAGGTCAGTAGGTACCCATACCGTTTCTTGTTGAATAATTCTTTGAAGATGTCTTCTCATGATGACTGATCCAAGAAATCTCTCAAGTGGAGAACAAAGGTAACTGCCTGCCAAGCCGGGCACAAGGCCTGGCGTTGGAGAGGGCAGCAGTAAAATGTTCAAGGCACTGTGAGTGAGGATGGTAGGTATGGATGCTGCCCAAGAGCGCTGAGGTAGTTTACGAGGTGGAGGCATGTTTGTTGGAATTGTTTGGGAACCTTTTGGGAAGGAAAACATGTCATTTCATTTATGAATCCTTGGCATCTCATTATTTCCTGTTTTGCTTTCATTATAAATCTTTGATATTTTAAATCAATCTATACCGTTTTAGTAATTCCTTATGGTGTAATACTCACATATTAACATCCTGTTAGCAAAACCAGGCAGTTATTCTCTTCCCTACATCCAGACCCCTTACAATGTGACTTTGCAGCCACAAAGCCAATTTGGCTTTGTAAGCCAATGTATGATTGTTGTTTTAAGCCACTAAGAGTTATGCAGCAAAAGCTACTTAATATATTTGTACAATTCCTATCCTCTGTGTTAATTTGTGTAATATTGTGAAATACATATTTGGTCTTTGTCCCATCTCTTAGCAAATAAATCCTGAAATCCTTGGAATCTTCAAAGTGGTATGTTTTTGTATGCTAACAAGATGAGTGATAGCTGGCAGCCCCTAAGTAGCTTCAGGATGGGAGCTGATCAAAGGAAAAGACAAGGCAGGATTAGAGGTTAGAACTTTCAGCCTCAACACCCAACCTCCTGGAAGGGGAGAAAGGCCTGAAGATTAAGCTGATCACCAATGGCCAATGATTAATCAATTGTGTCCACTGATGAGGCCTCCATAAAAACCCAAAAGGGCAGGGTTTAGAGAGCTTCCAGATAGCTAGCATGTGGAGGTTCCTGAAGGGTGGTATGCCCAGAGAGGGCATGGAATCTCCGTACCCTTTCCCATGTGCCTCACCCTATGCATCACTTCACCTGTATCCTTTGTAATAAACCAATAGATATGTTTCTCTGAGTTTTGTGAGCTGCTCTAGCAAATTAATTGAATCTGAGGAAGGGGTTGTGGGAAGCCCTATTAGCAACTATTCTTTCAGAAGCACAGGTAGAACAACTGGGGCTTGTAATTGGCATTTGAAGTGGTGTCTACTGTAGAACTAATTAAATGGTACTTCTTGGTTACCAGAGGTCAGAGGAAAAACTATTTTTTCTACAATTTGCATAACTTTGTTGACTTAAGGTATCTTTTAAAATCCCATATGGCAGTTAAAATTTAGCAGTCATGACAGAGGTACTGGGTCTCACTTCTGGAGGAGATATCCCCCTTTCTTAACATTTTGCCTAACTTTGTAAATTAACTATGTTAACTGATATACTAAGTGGATAAAAGATTAGGTTATCAAGTATCTTTACTCAACCAGTACATTGTGACTCTCAAATGTGAGGATGGAATAAAAACAGGTAACTTGTGAGTTACACTAAAAAACATAAAAATGTTGAAGATACTCACTTGTTCCAGCTCGAGGGGAATGAGA
Organism: Arctocebus calabarensis; assembly: GCA_963573935.1. Lineage (NCBI taxonomy): Eukaryota > Metazoa > Chordata > Mammalia > Primates > Lorisidae > Arctocebus > Arctocebus calabarensis. The sequence continues at coordinate 17,188 of CAUYON010173811.1, read as the reverse complement.
AGCATCTGGAACAGGAGAATGTAGTGATGGATTGGCTGGTGACATTCCAGGCATGCGTGTTGCTGGTGAGGGGCCAGATACTTGAGGTGACCCTGGCCAGTTCCCTGCTCGTCCACTTGGTGACACCATAGTATATGGGGAACTAGGGTCAAGAGTTCCTGTAAAAAAAGTAAACAATGATTCTTAAAACCTGTACTTTAATTACTGAAATTATGTGACAGCATTCAAACTCTTACAAAGTAATAATTTTATTTTTTTCACTAAGATGGCTTCACTGAAGCTTGATGCTTCTTAATATATCACACCTGAAACTATTTTATGTAGTGTATTTTTTAACATAATACAAGATTAGACAAATAAAAAGTCTGAGAAATGATAAAATTTACCTTCACACAAGCTTCAATATATGTAATATACAACAATCTGCTTTCTGAGTCTATATGCTTGAAAATATTAAGCAATCACAAAGCTTCTTCAAGGGCAGAAATATACTTTTAAACTAACCCTGATACATCCCATTTTTATTCTACTCAAAGGATAAGGAGAGGGAAACTTTCCATTTTCTTTATTTAGCAAATGCTACATTGACTAAGAAATGAACCAAGAGTCAACTTTTGAAAGCAGCAAATTCCTGAACAATTTGATATTTGAATTTCACCCTGCAGATATGTGAACATATTATTTATACCCTTTGTAACTCAATGACAAACCAAGAAAATACTTCTATCAGAGAGAAAATGGTCTTTATTTACATAAAAAAAAAATCTCACAAGTATGAAAAACAGCACAAGAACATAGGCAAAGCTTATAAAACAAGAAATACCAAAGATGAATAATGAACAAAACAAGTTCAATTTTATTAATACTCAAATAAACACATTAAATAACAGACACCATTTTCACCTATAAAAATGGCCAAGATTTTAAAAATTTATAATACCCCATGCTGGCAGTGATGTAGGACAACAGACATTCTTGTATGATGCTATAGGAAATTGATACAGCATTTCAGGTTGAGCAATTTGCAATGTTTCAAAAGCTTTAGAATTTTTCAAACCCTTTGAGACAGCAATTCCACTTCTAGGAACTTACCTAAGGAAATAATCATGGATGTGAGCAGAGATGACACCACTTGTAATTGTGAAAAAAAGTGAAACATTCTAAACGTGTAACAATAGGAGAGTAGTTAAATCATGGTATGCTCAGACAAGGGAATACTATGAAGCTATCTGGTATGATGATGTAGACAAAAATGTTCCCACAAATATTAACACAAGTAAAATCACAGATGCTACACAGCTTAAAAACTGGGAAAGTTCTTTATGTTCTAATATAGCATGGTATTCATGATACATTAAGTGGAAAAAAGGCAAGGAACACTTTGTACAATATGCTGCCACGTGGGGGGACAGAACACTTACATGTATTTGCTTATGCATGCATAAATCAGCTTGGCAAGAATATGTAAAAAATTATAACACTAAATGTCTCTAAAGAGGAACTATGTGGTTGGTGGAATAGAAAAGAAACATTTCACTGACTACATCCTTCTATTCTTTATCTGAATCAATTACAAATAAAATTGGGTTAAAAAGTTTGAAAATTCAAGTGTCAAAACAATTCATATGGTATAGTACCCATTCTGGGGGGCCACGGGGAAGGGTGTATTTGAGGGGAGACAAGCAGGTGGGTAGAGAGCAAGCAGGAGTAATAGAGCTGCAAGAGGGCAGGCAAGCAGGGAAGTGTGTGACAGGAAAAGCAGGCAAAGCGAGAGAAAGAGTCCAAAGCAGAGATAGACTAACTAATTGGTCATTACCTCTATGTGATGATGGGGTTTGGAAAAATTTATTTCCTTTCTGCCTGAGCAATACTTTTGCTATTTCCTCAATAGACAAGTGCCCATTCTACGATAAAATAACTTACTCAACAAAAATTATTTTCACGTCAAGCTCTTAAGCTATAACGATTTCCATATATGGACTCACCATGTGGACTAGCAAAACTGGCCCCTGGTCCTATTGAGATTCCATGCGAGGATGGGGGAGGAGTTGGAACAAATGACGCTGGTGATGGGGCTCTCAAAGCCCCACTGGGGGAGTTGGCAGCATGCAGATTTCCTAATAAAGGAAAATAATTATAGATGATCTTGCAGGACACATATTATGTCCTGTCTAAGGACCCCAAATTAAAAATTTCCCTATAGACTAATGAAGCAAATAGTAAAGCTCCCATAGGTAGGGCAAAGAAAAACTGGAAAGATTTCATTATTGAAAGAGAATGCTCAATTCCATGGGTGCAAATTCTAGCTTTCATGTTGACTGAAAAAAAATATATATACACTCACTCACTACATTCAACAAATAGGCCTGAATGTCAACTTTATGCAAAACATTCTTATAGGCACTAGGGATGCAGCAGTTAACAAGAAAGACAAAAATTCCTGCCTTCATGGAGTTTATATTCTAGTAGAATGAGAAAAAAGAAATATGTCAGGTAGTAATAAGTGCTATGAAGAATGCAGGGTGCCCGAAAGGTTGCCCCTAAAGTGGTTATACGTAGGAAAAAAGTATCTAAATGTACCTTTATTTAGAAAATCTTCATTATAAAATTTTACAGAATATTTACACAATATTCTCTATGTGTTGGCCACCTCTTTGTAAACTACAAAGCCTGTAGTTTTAGAAAGAGGTAGCCATACAATTGCCCATTTTCCCTACATATGGTGACTTCAGGGGTGAACTTTTGGGACACTTTAGAACAGGGTAAGGGAGTGATATTGTGTAGTGGTGGAGGTGGGCACTGCTCTTTATATATAGCAGTCAGAGACGACCTAAGGAAGGGGCTATGTGAACTGGGACGTGAAGAAAGTGAAGGATAATGCATGAAGATATCCAGGGCATTAGATATCCCAGGCAAACAGAGAGCTAGTGCAAAAGCCCCAAAGGTGGAAACAGTTATAAATAACAGGGAAGAGGCTGGTGTTGCTGGAATAGAGTGAGCAAGAAGGGGTGGGAAAGGTTGGAGGGAGAGGAGGTAAGGCCTAGATTGCTTGGGGACTTATAGTTACTCTATGGACTTAGGATTTACGCTGAAGGAATAGAAAGTCAGGGCAGAACTGGGGGCAGGAGTCACGAACTAACTTCTATCCCATAAAGATCATTTAGCTGCTGCGGGACAAACAAACTATAGAGCAAGGGCAGGGGTAGGGGCAGGAAACCAATTAAGAGATGGCTCCAATAAACCAGGTGAGAAAGGACTAATGGCTTGGGCTAGGGTTACAGAGGTTAAGGCAGTGAAAAGTAGTTGGATTCTAGGTAAATTCTGAAGGGAGAACTATTTGGTAAATGACTAAATGTGAGTGCGAAAGAAACAGCTCTAAGAACTTTGGTCCAAAAGCAGGAAGGAAGGGAATGCCATGTATTGAGCTGGGGTGTCTGTGGGAAGATCAACACTGGTAGGTGAAGGAATCAAGAATTTAATTTTGGCTATGCTAAGTTTTAGGCATCTACTAGACATTACATGAAAATGCTGAATAGCTAGAAAATACCAAACTTTAGTTTAAGGGAGAGGTCTAGATTGGAGATATAAAAAACTGAGAGATGTGAATTTAAAGATGGTACTTAGGGCCAGGCGTGGTGGCTCATGCCTATAATCCTAGCACTCTAGGCAGGAGAGGCAGGAGAATCCCTTGAGCTCAAGACCAGCCTGAGCAAGAGAGACCATGTCTCTACTCAAAATAGAAAAAATTAGCCGGGTATTGTGGCAGGTGCCTGTATTCTCAGCTACTAGGGAGGCCAAGGCAGAAGGATCACCTGAGCCCAGAAGTTTAAGGTTGCTGTGAGCTAGGGTGATGCCATGGCACCCTAGCCTGGACAAAAGAGTGAGACTCTGTCTCCAAAAAGGAAAAAAAAAATTATAATTATAGTATTTAAAGCCACAAAACTAGTTTTAACTTAGGATTATAAAAGGGGAAAATGGCTACTAAAACTATGAAAAAATGCAATATTTAAATACTTGCTACATTACCATTACCATAACTATTTTCAATATCTGCAGGTTTCAATTTCTCTACTACAGTGGTCTCCCCCTTATCCACAAGATACATTCCAGGACTCTCAGTGGATGCCTGAGACTTCAGATCGTGCTGAACCCTATATATACACACTATTTTTTCCTATACATATAATAGTTTATAAATGAGGCACAATAATATATGAAAAATAATTAGTAATAAAGTAGAACAATAAATTATAATAGTAGTTATGTGAACGTGTTTTCTCATGCTCCCTCTCATAAATATCTAACTATACTGTCCTCATTTTTAGAATGCAGTTTACCTTGGGTAACTAAAACCATGGAAAGTGGTAAGGGAGACTACTGTATTATTTGAGATAATTTCATATTTTTATGTTCTATTATACTTAAAAAGCAACACCTTATATTCAATATATATGTTGATTAACCCTGGTTATATTTACCTCTTTAGCTGTATGAGCAGGACAAGTTTTCCTCCATAAAATGGAAATAATAATAGTACCCATACCACAGGTTTGCTATGAAGATTAAATAGGTAAAGTGCTTAGAAATAAGGCGTGGCACATAGTGAACGCTATATACCTAATACTATAATTATTTCAAAATAATTATTTTCCCTTTCCACTATGCAAAAACAGTCTCAACTCATATCCTAAAAAGATACTCCCCCAAGGTTCTATATTCCTGTTTCTTCTGTTTTACCTCTTTTTCCCTAGGTATTCCTTCACACTGACTTACTGGTACTCTTAGAGCCCGAGCTTTTTTCCAACCACTAGGGCAAGGGTCCTCAAACTACAGCCCACGGGCAATGTGAATTGTATTTGTTCCCGTTTTGTTTTTTACTTCAAAATAAGATATGTGCAGTGTGCATAGGAATTTGTTCATAGTTTTTTTTTTTAAACTATAGTCCGGCCCTCCAACAGTCTGAGTGACAGTGAATTGGCCTCCTGTTTAAAAAGTTTGAGGACGCCTGCACTAGGGCTTCACTGAGTCTATCATTTGTGGTCTAAGTACCTCAGATAGCCAACTGCTAACTGGGCATACTCAAGTCTTTGAGGACTTGCAAAATCAATAGGTTCAAGAGCACTCTCAGTACCCTTCCACTCCGTAACATCTGCCCATTCACCATTCCTTTTTTGTTGTTGTTGTTGTTGAGACAGAGTCTCACTATGTCACCCTTGGTACAGTGCCATGGCATCGCAGCTCACAGCAACCTCAAATTGTTGGGCTTAAGTGATTCTCCTGCCTCAGCCTCCCAAGTAGCTGGGACTACAGGCGCCTGTCACAACACCCAGCTATTTTTGTTGTTGTTGCAGTTGTCATTGTTGGTTAGCAGGCTCGGGCCGGGTTTGAACTCACCAGCCTCGGTGTATGCAGTAGGCACCTTAACCACTGTGTACAGGCGCCGAGCCCTCATCCACCACTCTTATCTTTTTCAGCTGTGCAAATAACTCAGACCAACCTCTACTAAAGTCCAACAATGGCTTCCTATTATAAGGGCCAAAATCTCGAACAGAGCCCTGTCTCTTCATGCGCTAGCCATCTGGTACAGTCTGTCATCCCCTGGGACTTCAGCTTCCACATACCCTGCACACATTACCTGAAATATGCTTCTCATCCATGTTCCTGCATCTAGATAACTCTGGCACATCCTTCAAGTCTCACCTTAACCAATATTAAGGGGAGGTAGGCAAGCAAGGCATCTCCAGAAAAGAAATAATTAAACCCCTTTGCCAAATGCTCCTTCAGAAGCCTGGATAACCCCACTTTGTAACACCGTACTTTTCATGTCCATTACAGATGAAGACTATTGATCTAGGAATCTAAACAGAAAAAAGCATGCCCCCCCAAAAAGGGGGGGAGGGGCTCAAGATTTTTAAAAAGATTTATATATATGCATATTTTAAAAACCACACTACTGGGCGGTGCCTGCGGCTCATCGAGTAGGGCGCTGGCCCCATATACTGAAGGTGGTAGGTTCAAACCCAGCCTCGGCCAAACTGCAAAACAGAAATATAGCCAGGTGTTGTGGCGGGCGCCTGTAGTCCCAGGTACTTGGGAGACTGAGGCAAGAGAATCATGTAAGCCCAGGAGTTGGAGGTTGCTGTGAGCTGTGTGACGCCACGGCACTCTACCAAGGGCGATAAGGTGAGACTTTGTTTCTACAAAAACAAAACAAAACAAAACAAAACAAAAACCACACTACTGGGCAGCACCTGTGGCTCAAAGGAGTAGGGCACCAGCCCCATATGCAGGAGGTGGTGGGTTCAAACCCAGCCCTGGCCAAAAACTACAAAAAAACCCCCACACTACTAAAGTAATTGGAAGAGCAATATGAATGTACAAAGGGTGGCATCTGCCAGGATGTGAGTGCCATAGGCAGTGCAACAAGGCAGATTTTAATGGGCTTATCGAAGAGGAATTTGTCTTATTCGAGGCCCCAGACCAAACACTTTATGTGAATTATTTCATTCAATTCTCATATCTCTAAGCAAAAGATTTTATATTATTCTCATTTTAGAAGTGGTTAACAAGTGATGTCCCTATACTCTACATCTGCAAATTAACAGGTTCTATTGGTGAATACAAATTTCTCATATATACAAACATACATATATAAGGACTACTTTTTGCATTTTTAAAGGAAAACGTATGCATTGCAAATTCTGCTTTTCTTTTGTCTTTTTTAGAGACAGAGTCTCACTTTATCGCCCTTGGTAGAGTGCCGTAGCGTCACAGCTCACAGCAACCTCCAACTCCTGCGCTTAGGCGATTCTCTTGCCTCAGCCTCCTGAGTAGCTGAGACTATAGGCACCTGCCACAACACTCAGCTATTTTTTGTTGCAGTTTGGCTGGGGCTGGGTTTGAACCCACCATCCTCAGTATATGGGGCTGGTGACCTACCCACTGAGCTACAGGTGCCGCCCACAAATTCTGCTTTTCAATGTGAAAACTTAAAAGCAAACATATTTGTCAGGTTTGTCACTCAAAAGTCAGGATATTTTTATGTTTGTCCTATTTTCTCATAAGCCCAAATGCCTTCAATTAGTACAAAACCACTTAATGTTGACTGGACTAATATATTTATAGTAAATAGATTTTTACTACACACGTGCTTTTAAAAATTATTTTATCTTACATCCTATATCACATCTTTTAACCAGAACATTTTTAAAACTCATTACGCCCTGAAAATATTAATGCAGAACAGATTAAGTATGATACGTGGCCGACAAGAGGTAATCTCCCCAAGAAACTGATACCCATCTTCTTTGCTAGACAGTAAGCTTGAGAGCAGGGCTGCTTTTGGCTCACTGCTGAATTTTCAGGACCAAGCAACATTTGGCATAGGGCAAGGACTCAAGAGATACCACTCAATCATTCAGTTAAAAGTAAAAAGTTGGCATCTTCAAGCACTTTTATGGGGCTGCCAACAAAGCCATTTTGTCAGGACAAGTAGGCTGTGTACTGTCCAACTCTTGGGCTTGAGGCAGGTGACCTTTCACATATATCAGAGCTTAACAAACTTTTTTCAGAAAGCAGCTATAGATACTACATAAACAGGTGTAGTTGTATTCCAATGGAACTTAATTTACAAAACCAGTTGGTGGGCAGGATTTGGCCCACAGGCCTTAGAGTTTAATAGACTGACATAGATCATGAGTAGCACCCCTTAAAGTTATGCAGGGAGTCTGGCGCTGGGTGACAACACTTTCACTTAATTTAAACCTTTTAACATGCTTCTGAACCACAAATACAAATTTTACAACCCTGACATCATGAATGCATGGCAACTATCTAGCCAAAGATTAGAAAGGGAATTCTCTCTGGAGCCTGAGGTTAGACACATAGGGCTTCTCAATGTGTTATGTATGTGTGTGTTTTGGATTTGAAAATTCAATATAACAGGGAGGCGCCTGTGGCTCAGTCAGTAGGGCTGCCGGCCCCATATACTGAGGGTGGTGGGTTCAAACCTGGCCCCGGCCAAACTGCAACAAAAAAATGGCCGGATGTTGTGGTGGGTGCCTGTAGTCCCAGCTACTCAGGAGGCTGAGGCAAGAGAATCACCTAAGCCCAAGAGCTGGAGGTTGCTGTGAGCTGTGATTCCACGGCACTCTACCGAGGGCAATGTGCGACTCTGTCTCTAAAAAAAAAAAGAAAAAGAAAATTCAACATAACAAAAGAATAAGTAATAACTTACCTGGAGACTGTGTATGCATCATAGAGGGAGACTGATTAACTGTGCTGTGGTAAGATGTAGGGGGTGAAGTAAGAGGATAAGCGCCTGATGTTCCTGGCTGCTTTGAAAATGGCTAAAAAAGAAAATGATGGTAAATGGCCAACTACAGATAGTGTAAGAATATGGCTCTCCCTAATTATTGCTACAGTGTTAATCTTTATATACTTCATTGATTACCAAATAGAAAACATGAGGTTTGAAAAATACACATTAACAACAAAAGTCTTTTAAAAATGTTTTAAAAATAGCAACCTTGCAACACCATTGCTTTCTACCCCTCAAGATGGTTTTTGCTCATTCTACCTACCATGTCTGATTTATCTGTATCATTTACCTACCATTTCAGTGATTCTAAGTGATGTTTTTCCCCATATTCTAACATCTCTGAAATCAGGTTGTGTCTTTCAATTCATGGCATGTTAGTTTAACTGGCAGTGTAACCTGACCTCTACTCACCTTCATCTTCAACTCTAGTAAGAAAAACCAAGGGCAATCTAATTACCTTCCTAATCTATTTTTTACTTTTTTTTTTTTTTTTTTGAGACAGAGCCTCAAGCTGTTGCCCTGGGGATCGCGCCGTGGCATCACAGTTCACAGCAACCTTCAACTCCTGGGCTTAAGCAATTCTCTTGCCTCAGCCTCCTAAGTAGCTGGGACTACAGGCGCGCACCACAACGCCTGGCTATTTTTTGGTTGTATTTGTCATTGTTTGGCAGGCCCAGGCTGTATTTGAACCCACCAGTTCTGGTGTATGTGGCTGGTGTCGAGCCTCCTAGTTGATTTTTAAAAATTGAGGCAGACTCAAATATAGTACAGAAATTTTATTTTTTTTCTGAAATTTTAAATGTAGTTTGACGAATTTTTTTACATGTAAACACCACAGAGATCAAGACACTAAAGAGGTCTCCTTTATACACTATGCAAGGTCTTTAGTGCTTCCCCAAAGGGAAGAACTATTCTGACCTCCATCACTCAAGCTTAGTTTGCTTTTATCTGTATTTCATTGGAATACTGAATGTACTCTCTATGCAGAGGTGTCCCACCTTTTTTCTCTTTTGCCACCCAATGGAAGAAAAGTTGTCTTGGGGCACACATTGAACAAATGAACATTAGTATGAAATAAATACACATTAGTATGAAAGCTGATTAGCAAAAAAAGGGTACATGCATACTTTTCATGATATCCAACACCACAAATACAGTAGAATACTTTACAGAAACATAAATACAAGCTGATTTATTCATTCATTCTACTGTTGTTGGATATTTGGGTTGTTCATAATTTGGGGGGGATAAATAACATTGCTATGAACATTCTCGTGTTTTCTGATGCATTTCTGCTATATATACTATACTTAAGAGTAGAATTTTTAAGTCACAAGTATGCATAATGTTTAGCTTTAGCACTTAAAATATTGCCAAACACTAGTACAAGGTAATTGCACCATTTTATACACCTTCTAATAGTAAATGAAGGCTTTGGCTGCTCCTAATACCAAATGCTGGCAAGAATTACCAATTTTGTTTTATTGTTGTTGAGACAGTCTCAGTTTGTCACCCTGGGTAGGGTGCCATAATGTCATAGGTCACAGCAATCTCAAACTCTTGGGCACAAGTGATTCTCTTGCCTCAGTCTCCTAAGCAGTTGGGGACTACAGAAACCGTCATAACATCCAGGTATCTTTTAGAGACTGGGTCTCGAACTAGCTCAGGCTGGTCTCGAACTCATGAGCTGAAGCAATCTACCTGCCTTAGCCTCCCAGAGTGCTGGGATTATAGGCGTGAGCCACCACGCCCGATCCTACCAGTTTTTTCCTTAAAATCATTTTTAGGGGTGTGGAGTGTTATCTGGTTTTGTTTTTTTTCTTTTGGTTTTTGTTTTTAATAAAATGTCATGTTTATTGCCACAATACTGTTATATACAGAATAGGTCTCCAAACGACTTTAAAGACTGTTTAAAAATCTCTAATAATCTGGGGCGGTGCCTGTGTTTCAAAGGAGTAGGGTGCCGGCCCCATATGCCAGAGGTGGCGGGTTCAAACCCAGCCCCAGCCAAAAACTGCAAAAAAAAAAAAAAAAAATCCCTAATAACCTGGCAAGCTGTACTGACACATACATAAAATTACTTTTCTTTTAGAAAATTAAAAAAAAGAAAAAAAAAGACCAGGTGTGGAGACTCATGTGAGCCTGTAATCTGAGCACTCTAGGAGGCAGATTGCTTAAGCTCATGAGTTCGAGACCAGCCTGAGCAAGAGTGCGACACCATCTCTTCTAAAAATGAAACACTGAGGCAAGAGGATCACTTGAGCCCAAAAGTTCGAGGTTGCTGTGAGCTACAATGCCACAGCACTCTACACAGGATGACAGAGTGAAACTGTCTCAAAACAAACACCCAACCAACCCAAACCCACCTTTGTTCTGAAAACCAGCACAATTTCCCCTAATACCTGTGGTTGTTTCTCCCTACCCAACTGTAACTTTTTCATCTCATGCTGGGTTAATCTCATTGCACACACATATTTAACTTAAATTATATATAATACACAGTTCCAAAGTCTATGGGGCCTTAGGGGTTTCTCACCTGCTACCCACCTGGACCTCTCACTGTGGTTTTAATTTGTATTTCTGTGATGCCAAATGTTATTTAAATATTTCTTCTATGCTTACTGGCCATCTGGACATCCTTTTTAGTAAAATGCCTTGAATATTTTATCCATTTTTAAAACTATTGTCTGTTTTTTTCTTATTGAGTTTTCCTATACTATTTTAAAGAAATTACAGAATTCAGACTCTCTAATTTATAAGCTACAAAATCATATGCTCATCTGTATTATTTTATCCAATAATGTATAATACACCTTTGTTTTTGGAGATATAAACCATATTACCTTATAATTAAAACTATGATATTACTAAGTTTTTTCTTTTCCTTTGTCATGGACTAGCTTATGGAATAAAACTGTGCATTTTACATACAAGAAGAAAAGTTACCTGTTAACATCGAGTAAAATGTACATGAATCCCTTAATGAACTTTTTTTCCTCAAAACTGTCTTATCAGGGAGATTAACAGTTTACAATTAGGAGTACAGAACAGATAGCTGGTAAACAAAAAAGAACTAAAAACAAACTGTTCAATAAAATGCTCAATCCTTAAGAGTACCTAAAGCCAACGCTACTAACTAAAGACGTTTAGCCATATGTTTAGCCAATATTCCCAGATGAATATTCTTTCAAAAGAATTCTGACTGGTATTAAATGTCATACTTTTTTTTTAATTTTATTTATTTTTTAAGAAACATGATTGTGGTTTTTAAAATTTTTTTTATTAAGTCAAATACACATAGATCATGAATACATTTATGCATATGTGGGGTACAATGTGTTGACTTTTTTTATACAATCTGACATGATTACATCAACCCAATCAACATAGCTTTCGCCTCATTTACTTGATTATTGTGTTAAGATATTTATGTTCTACACTTGACAGATTTGACTTGTACCCTTGCAATATGCTCCATAGGTGTGATCCCGCCTTTTACCCTCCCTCCCCTCCCTTCCCATTCCATTTCTCTTCTTCATCCTGAGCTACAGTTGTGTTCTATCTTTCATAACAAAGTATGAGAAAATATAAGTAGGTTTCATAGATAATGTCATACCTCTTAATTAAGAAACAAAAAGATTTACTTACAGGTTGGATACAGAGCAATACAACGCAGAAAATTCCTAAAGTTTTCACAAGTGACAAATTATTCTAATTTTTCTATAATATCTTTTCTCTCATCTACCCATTTGTATCTTTCTACCTTAGCTTGTAACTATTTTCCTGATTAACAATCTCATGTTTGGTATTAATACTTAGATCTTTTAGGAAAATCAGATCAGCACTGTAAGCTCTTACTGTGTCAGACTATGATTTTTTTCAGTGACCAAAATCATTGTAGAGAATAACTTATTTGGGAAAAAGGAGAGCTTGATGGAACACATTCTCCCTCCATTCCTCCTATAACATTGGCCCTGCTATAGCTGTGGTCACCAGCCAGCCCATCTTGGATACTTCTTTCCCCCAAAAGACATAGTTCATCTCCTACTCCATATCAAGAAAAGACCTGCAATGTAAGGAAGTGGTTTCCATAAGAAAAAAAAAGCTGCTCCAGCATCTGTCTGGCCAAGGCACTTCTCTCCTTATGGTAACCTAACATCCTCAGAGGGCTGAGACCTCATTCGAGTCAATGTCTGTAACAAGAGCCCCATACCTTGGCTACATAAAGGTATGGGATTTTACTGAACTTCCTCGCATTTTCACAAAGGTCATGAATGAAAACAGTGAGGCAAGAAAACCTAAATAGCTGCCAGGGACAAGACACCTTCTACAAAACCCTCCTCCTGGTAAGAATCTAGTACTTTGTCAAAGATGTAAATACTAGAAAGTTGCAGTTACTAAGTAGCCACATCAGAAGCTAGACAATAAAAAAGCACAAGCTAGTTGCAAGCAGTGCTATTTCATGAAAGCTTCTGCAAGAACAGCAGTGTAAACAAAACCTAAAGGATGTGCCAAAGAGCCTTGCCTACCAGTTAGATGTTCACACACAACTAATAATGGAGACATTGAAGAATCTACTACAGAGTCTACAGCTATAATGAGTATATGTATTTTCCAAGCTAGGGAGTCACGTGGGACTGTTGAAGGTGTGACTTATCACTGGTCAGCCTCTATTTAAGGAGGATCAGTGCGAGAATGGTTGGCCTCGGGAACTACTCAACTCTTAGACATGTGAAGGTGGCAGGAGAGAACTGAAAGCTCTTAACATTATCCAAATGGTCTGAAGACAGAACTAGATATTTAGTTTCCTGTGATCTACTTTAATTAAATATTTTTAAAGACGTGGTGAGGATGCTCTTCCAATGACTTCCTCAGATCCTGTAGATACTTATTTCCATCCTTGGAATCACATCTTTTTTTTTTTTTTTTTTTTTTTTTTGAGATAGAGTCCCACTATGTCGCCCTCGGCAGAGTGCTCTGGCGTCACAGCTCACAGCAACCTCAAACTCTTGGGCTGAAGCGATTCTCTTGCCTCAGCCTCCCAAGTAGCTGGGACTACAGGTGCCCGCCACAATGCCCGGCTATTTTTTTTTTTGTTGTAGTTGTCATTGTTATTTTAGCTGGCCCAGGATGGGTTCAAACCCGCCAACTTCGGTGTATGTGGCTGGCGCCATAACCACTGTTTCTATGGGCGCTGAGCCAGAATCACATATCATTTTAAGTGCATGGGTGATCTCAGTGTCTGAAGTTAAGGCTATTTCCAACACTATTCACGTCGCGTCACTAGAAGTCTGCTTGTCTCCCTCTGTAACTACTTTTTTACAAGGAATATGTGGCATCTTGGTCCCATCAACGATCTCTTTGCCTTTCAACAAAGCCCTGATACCTACAGAACCTGTGATGTTACAGGAACATGTACCAGTTAGAATTTCAGAATTACCTGTTGCTGGGTTGGTGGCTGGAGTTGTGATATTAAAGAATCCATCATATCTCCTCCTATAGGAGAAGGGGGATTATCATCCTCGTTTACAGACCTTCTTCGAGCATCCTGATTGCTGTCAACAAACATATTCAGGAATGTCTATGGATACAAACAGGTAAAATTGAGATTATTTTACCTAATTTTGGTAAAATATTTTTAATCATTGAGAGCAGTTAAACAGAAGCAAACATACAAGTATTATGTCCATCCCTGAAGACTATTATTAGGACAACCTAGAAGACATATTGCTAATTTTGAAGGAAGGAACAACAGAAAACAGTTAATAAAAACATTTAAGTGAAAACAGTATCAAATTAGAAGTATTGTGCAAGCAGAAAATCGAAGAAAGAAGTATACCCTGGTACCTCTTACCACCAAGTTAAAATATTTTCTCATTAACTTCTGATCCAGAAATAGGGGTGGGGGAGTGAAAAGTGGTATGTTGGCCATAACTTCAATGACTTGGGAATTTTCCTAGTTAGTGAAAAGAAAGCTCTTACTATTTAAGCTAGAAAATATGTCAGGAAAACTGAATATGAAACTAAGCCAGTCTTTTCCTTTTTATATTATACAATTTAATCTTGAATCATCAAGAATGAGACAGCTCTATGTTACAGGATATGTCATCAAAAATTGAACAAGGCTGCCAGAGGTTGTGTTTCACATATAGATTCTCTTTCTTTGAACACTCTCCACCTTCCTAGTTTTCAAAAATGTAGATCATAAGCTTATCAGAACAACTAGGAACCAATTAACATTTTGACTGGGAACAATCAGGTACAGGTATTTAAACGAGATGTTTGTTTGGTACCAATGACACCTCTAGACATTGTTCAATTCATAACGGTTGTTGCCATCGCTACACCTCAACCAATTGATATGTTTTCTTTCTGAGTGCTCTGCAGTTAACAGGTTAAAGGCACATAGTCTGACTTTTAATTGAAGATGATGGGTTCACACTGCACATTTCATCGTCTCCCAATAACCCACTAAAACTACTGTAAAAGAAAATTTAAAGCATTAAGTCACAAAGACAAAAAGCATGTGGGGAAAAAAGGCTGCAAAGCTGACAGCTGAGTGGTAAGTGAACTATCCAAGGTAAGAAACTTGTATTCAAAGCAAGACCTGGGGAAAGCCAAGAAGCAAAGCAATTTCCATCCAGATTCCTGAAACACCTGGGAACTGGTGGCACCAGATACTGCTAGAAATGGAAGTGAAAGTGGAACTAAAACCAGAAGGACTGGGTAAAAGTCCTTTTTTTTTTTTTTGACAGTCTCACTTTGTCGCCCTAGGTAGGGTGCTGTAACATCACAGCTCACATCAACCTCAAACTCTTGGGCTTAAACAAATTCTCTTACCTCAACCCCCAAGTAGTTGGGACTACAGGTGCCCGCCACAATGCCTGGCTATTTTTTGTTGCAGTTTGGCCAGGACCAAGTTCGAACCCACCACCCTCAGTATATGGGGCCAGCACCCTACCTACTAAGTCACAGGTACCACCCAGGATGAAAGTCTCTTTAAGAGACATTTAAACCCACCCAGATCCTCTGTCATTCTTACTGAGCTCAGTTGATCTCTTCCACCCTAGAGGAGGATCTCTAACTTGGAATCTCATCCAGATTAACTGAGATGAGACTATATTAGAAATGGAGAATAGGCAGCGCCTGTGGCTCAGTGGGTAGGGCGCTGGCAACATACACCCAGGCTGGTGGGTTCCAACCCAGCCCAGGCCAGCTAAAACAACAACAACTGCAACAACAACAAAAAATAGCCAGGTGTGGCTCGGCGCCTGTGGCTCAACGGGCTAAGGTGCCAGCCACATACATCTGAGCTGGCGGGTTCGAATCCAGCCTGGGCCCGCCAAACAACAATGACGGCTGCAACCAAAAAAATGGCCGGGCGTTGTGGCGGGCGCCTGCAATCCCAGCTACTTGTGAGGCGGAGGCAGGAGACTCGCTTGAGCCCAGGAATTGGAGGTTGCTGTGAGCTGTGATGCTTCAGCACTCTATCTAGGGTGACAGCTTGAGGCTCTATCTCAAAAAAAAAAAAAAAAAAAAAAAAAGCCAGGTGTTACGGCTGCAACCAAAAAAATGGCCGGGCGTTGTGGCGGGCGCCTGCAATCCCAGCTACTTGAGAGGCTAAGGCAAGAAACTCGCTTAAGTCCAAGAGTTTGAGATTGCTGTGAGCTGTGACACTACAGCACCCTACTGAGGCCAACAGCTTGAGACTGTCTCAAAAAAAAAAAAAAAACAATGGAGATTAAAGTCTACATGTTGAAAATGACAAAATTTAGTTTTCTCACTTGATGTCTCCAAAACTGGGAGTCAGGTGCATACCATCTATGCAGAAGACATGTATACTCCTGATATTCATACCAGCCTAACAAAAAGAATTAAAGATACTGACATTAGGAGCTACCCAAGCAGATCATCCTGCAATGAAGACCTTGATCTTTATATACTACCTTTGAGAAAATCTCATGAATGTTATGTCAATTAGGTTGATGAAAATATCTCAGATTGTATGTGAAACCCGCACACTGTACCCCATGATTGAATTATTGTACACAGTTATGATTCAATAAATAAATAAATAAATAAATAAGAACAGAGAGTTAAGAATCATTTAATATTTGAGGAAAGGTAGTAACATGAAAGAAATCAACCACTCCCCAAAGCAAGGTAGATAACATGGAGATTATATAGGAAGAAAAGAGGTAAGAGAAGATAACATAGTCCTATAAGAACAAGACGTCATGGCTCGGCGCCTGGGGCTCAGCGGGCTAAGGAGTCAGCCACGTACACCTCAGCTGGCGGGTTCAAATCCAGCCCGGCCCGCCAAACAACAATGACAGCTGCAACCAAAAAATAGCCGGGCGTTATGGCGGGTGCCTGTAATCCCAGCTACTTGGGAGGCGGAGGCAAGAGACTCGCTTGAGCCCAGGAATTGGAGGTTGCTGTAAGCTGTGATGCCACAGCGCTCTATCCAGGGTGACAGCTTGAGGCTCTGTCTCAAAAAAAAAAAAAAAAGAACAAGATGTCAAAAAACGAACATTTAGAAATAAAAAAGAGCTCTTGGAAATTTTTTTTTTTTTTATTGTTGGGGATTCATTGAGGGTACAAGAAACCATGTTACACTGATTGCATTTGTTAGGTAAAGTCCCTCTTACAATCGTGTTTTCCCCCCAAAAGGTGTGGCACACACCAAGACCCCACCCACCTCACTCCTTCCCTCTCTCTGCTCTTCCTTTCCCCACCCCTCCCTCATTCTTTCTCTCTCTGCTATCCCCTTCCCTCACCCTCACTGTGCCATTAATTGTCATTAATTGTCCTCATATCAAACTTGAGTACATGGGATTCATACTTCTCCATTCTTGAGATGATTTA
>CAUYON010173810.1:0-10410 GCA_963573935.1 Arctocebus calabarensis | reverse complement strand
TCTTTCTTTCTTTCTTTCTTTCTTTCTTTCTTTCTTTCTTTCTTCCTTCCTTCCTTCCTTCCTTCCTTCCTTCCTTCCTTCCTTCCTTCCTTCCTTCCTTTCTTTCTTTCTTTCTTTCTTTCTTTCTTTCTTTCTTTCTTTCTTTCTTTCTTTCTTTCTTCTCCTCCTCCTCTTCTTCTTCTTCTTCTTTACTAATTCTGGCTTCAGTGAATATCCTTCCCTTTGATAAAAGGCGTGATGGAATCTGGCCATCTACCAGTTACTAGAATCCAGATATGCTGGTTGATTCTAGGAAGCAAAATTAAAATCTTTGAAATAAAGTCATGCTTTGTAGTTTTATGTTCTCCTGGTTAGTGACTCACCAAGTGTGTCTATTGCTTTATTGTTTTCAAAGCTTCCTGGGATAGCCTGTTTTATGGACTACCTTGATGATTGCAAGGTAGTTTGTCAGTTACCTTATCTTTCAACAAATTAGTAATAAGCATATGAGGGTTTAGAAAGTGAGAAACGTGCTTAAAGAGTGATGTAAGATTCTTTGGCTGAGGAATCAGACACAGTTTTCCTTCCATTTTGGCCAGTTCCCTCCTGTTTCCTTCAGTTCCCATCAGAATCAAGTAGAACTGGGCAGTCATCAGTGGAGAGAAAATGGGATTCTAGGCAGGGACAGACAGGAATGTGAACTGAAGGAATCAAGCAGCACATCTAAAATTGGAGTGGGAGTGGAAGGAAAGAAAGGTAGAAGCCATTGTCAATCATTCTTTTACTTTCCCTTCAGTCACCAGAATATAATCCAGGTATGGCCTAGCTTCTCTCCTAGGTTCTTTGCAACCTTTCTTCAGTCCTGCTTCTTAGATGGACTGGGCTACTGCCTGGATCTAATTGGTCCTTCTCACTCTGTTTTTGTCATCATTGGCTGCTTCAACATGTAAAGGAGGTTTTTGGCTGTGCTGCATAAAACTCTCTATCTGACCCTGTTGTATATGCTATTTCGGCTGGAAGACTTACTAAATAAAACACACAATTCCAGACAGCTTCAGATAGGTTTCCAAAGTAATAGGAACTTATAACTACTGCTCTTACAGTTTATTAATTGTCTGCCATATTATGGTATCTGCTAAGAAGGGAATGGGTTGGGTAGTGGGTGAGAAGCAAAGTCACTCTTCTTTCACTTTTCTCTCCCTTTTTTCCCTCAAATTTTCAGCAAATATCTCCTTTTCTGACTCTCAGAGGAACAAGAACTTAGCTGGGGTAATGGAACAAGCAAAGAGGTACTGAGAATATTTTATTTCTCAACTTAGTCTAGAATCAGCTATTTAATATCTTGTAGGTTACAACAGCAAGAGGAAGAACTTGAAGTCTTAAAAAATCTTTTGAGGCTGGCGCCTGTGGCTCAAAGGAGTAGGGCACTGGCCCTATATGCTGGAGGTGGCAGGTTCGTTTTTTGGCCCTAGCCAAAAAATGCAAAAAAAAAAAAAAAATCTTTTGAAAAGTGAATGGTCTGTCTCTCTTCCTGTTTTATATACTCAGAGTTATCATGTTTGACTGCTATAAAGACTGTGATAGCTGATTAGTGAGTAGGACCAAGGTTCTTAAGTTTCTCTTGTCCTAGAGAAATGCAAGTGGGATGTCAAAGTCACATATTCATTTACATTCGTACTTAGTTAACACTGTTTATTTGTTGAGCAATGTGGTAGCTTGGTTTCATAAACACAAGACCTACATACACTTTGATAACAGAACTAGTACCTAGTGTGCAGGATTATAATGTACGCCAGTATGACTCAATACATTACTACTCATTAAGATGCAAGGGAGCATTATCTATGAAGGCATCAAATTTGCATCCCCCCACTGCCCTACCAAAGCCCAGAAGATCCTGGAAGTCAGTAAGAGATCTAGCTAAAGTGTGGGTATAGAATTGAGGAAAGGCTGGGTTAGCTGGTAGATTTAACTCAACCAGCATGGACAAACTCTAGTTTCTCAGGTCCACTTACAGACCTTAGGACTTTCTGACCACAGGGAGGGGCTTTTGGAGAGCTGTTGCTAAGGTGATTTTCTCCTTTGTCCTCCTGAGAGAAGATCTGCACCGAGATATCAGAAAGATGCCCCAGCCACATTCCATTTCAATAGTCAGGAAGATTCAGTCTACTAACCTGCTCAGGACTCCAGCAGCATAAAGGACCTCACCAGCTTTGAACTTCCCTCCAAGAAATGTCAGTCCTACTTGCCTCCTAGCTTTACCACTCCAAAATAAAAATTTCTGCAGCCCATCATCTCCTGAATCCTTTCAGACCTTTACTCTTTAATTTCTTTTCTCTACCTATTCTGTTGACCCAGGACGTTCATTCCACGTAGATTCACTCTACCCCATGTTTTCACCATATTTATAAAATTCTTTTCTTTCTTCCTTCCTGTGATGGTTAATTTTGTCATTTTGGTTAGGCTGGAGTATTTGGTGATTGGTCAAAGATGTTGCTGGTTGGATATTTTTTAGATGAGGTTAACATTTAAATCAGTAGGCTTTGAGTAAAACATATTACCTTCAATAATGCAGGTTAGCCTCATCCAATGAGTTGAAGGGTTTCAGAGAAAAGATTGAGGTCCCCTGAAGAAGAAGAAATGCTGCTTTCAGACTGCCTTTGGACCCAAGGCTAGAACAGCAACCTTTCCCTGGGTTTAGAGATTACTGGCCTGCTCTTGGATTTCAGACTTGTCAGCCCATGTAATTGTGTAATGCAATCTTCCTAAACAAATCTGTCTGAATATGCACATCTTACTGGTTTCGTTCTCTGGAAGACCTTTACTAATACACTCCCTTAAAGAAAACATGACTTAGCTCCATGGAAATTACCTCCCTGTGAGCGTTGTGAATGACTATTGCTTTTCTTTTCCCACACTAGACCAAAGAGCCAGGAGACAGTGTCAGCATTTTGAAGTTCCCACTCACTTCCTCATAAGTCATTCTTTTTTTTATCAAGTGCATGGTATCTGTCCTGAAGGGTAATTGTCAGAATTAGAGCCAATGTGTATAAAATGCTTAAGAGTCTGAAGCCATTAGCAGGCACTTATCACATTATTATGTTTCTATTCAGTACAAGTTCTATATCCACATGAGGCCTTTAGTTACCAAAGGACAAACCATCCAACACCCTAGTTTCAAAGTTTTTTGATCCTCACTCTAGAACCTTTCCCTTGAACTCCTCTTTGCCAGATCAATGGCCTAGTCACTGTTTAGTCTAAGAGGGGAGCATTCTCCTTAAAATTGTCCACCCACTTACTAATAAACCCATTTTACATATTTTGCTAGAAAAGGTTATTCAAGAATAACATTTCTGTTATTTCCATGCAAAAGAGTTTTCCCAAAACACACTGGCCTCTTGGTCCACCACTTTACTTTTCCCATAAAAAGGGGAAGTGGCATTGTGGTTGTTTGGTAACTTTACTAGTCAGTATTTCTCAGTTTGCCGGAGATAATTTTTCAAAAGCTTGTACCACAGAGATTCATTTGTTTTCTAATCACTCAGATCTGTGCAAAATCCTAGATAGTGTACTTGTTATTTAAATACCAGTTTCTTTTCAGGTGGTCCCAGTGATAGGGCTCAGGTGGGATGGGTGGGCAAGAAGTGCTATTAAGCTCTTTGGTTCTTATACTAAGCCTGAAATTTTATCACTAATGAAGATTTATAAATTATTAGCCTTCCTACCTGATCACAGTCACTAGAAACTGCTCTATTCATTTGCAATATTAAGCTACAAATTATCAATCTCTGACTGTAATTTTGTACTCAGGTTTTCTCATACATTTTCCTACATAACTGTTCTTTTATCTCACTAAGGGCCTTGCTCTAAACTCTTCTGTGCTTTGTCATGAATAATAATCAGTGCCGCTGTGTTGATCTCAATCTTAACAGACTTCTGGTTATTTGGGAGCAGGAGCTGATGGAGACTGTTGTGTAGCACCCTTAACACTCTAGAAATGCACTAGAAATGCACCAGAAATCTCTAATAAGTCATTATTTAGACAGGTAGGTCTTTAATGGACATGAACAAGACCCCAATCCAAGCTCCAAAGGAAGAACATAGGTAAGCCCTTGCTTGGGGTTGTGTTATGCACTGGGAGACTAATATGAGTCATGGGAGTCCCTATGGACAAGCATAGTACCCACTTTCAAAGGCTGATGAGAAGTCACAATTTCACTCTGGGTTATAATTTGTGAAATGCCTAATCTTTCCTACCCTTTTCTCTTATAGGTAGAACCAGGGGATCAGAATCCTGTTCCCTTTTTGAGTAGCTTCTTTTTACTTAAAATATGACAGTTGTTTAACTTCATAAGCATTTCAGAAAACAATGGTAATAGTAACAAAGTTCTTGAACAAAGTTCTTGTTCCATAAGAAAGAGATTTATCAATGACATATAAAATGAAATACCCAATTTCACTTGTAGCATTTACTGTAAGGAGGTAAGTTCTTTCTATACCTCTTCTGTTGGGATTTTTTTTTATCATGAATAGAGGGACTGAATTTTGCTGAATGCTTTTCCCCCTGCATCGATTAAGATAATGATGTGGTTTTGGTCATTTATTCTGTTAATGTAGTGCTTCACATTTATTGATTTGCAGATGTTGAGCCATCTTTGCATAAATCCTGCCTATTCATGGTATGTAATCCTTTTAACATGCTGTTGGATTTGAGTTGCTAGTATTTTATTAGGGATTTTTTTTTATCTCTTGTCATTAGAGAAATTGGCATATAAATTTTTTTTCTTGTGGTGTCTTTGGCTTTGATATCAGGGTGATACTGGCTTCATAAATCTACCAGTTTTGAAATAATTTAACAAATATTGGCATTAATTCTTATTTGAATGTTTAGAAGAATATACCTGTGAAGACACCTGGCCCTGGATTTTTCTTTGTTGGGAAGTTTTTGATTACTGGTTAATATCCTTTTTGTTATTGGTCTGTTTAAGCCTTTAATTTTATCTTAATTTAGTTTTGGTAGATTATATGTAGCTAAGAATTTACCTATCTACTCTAGGTTGTCCAATTCTTTGGTGTATAATCGTTCACAATAGTTTCTTCTTATTTTTTTTAATTTCTGAGGAATTGCTGTAATGTCTCATCTTTCACTTCTAATTTTATTTATTCAAGTCTTCTCTCTCTCTCTGTTAGTCTAACTAAGGGTTTGTTATTTTGTTTAACTTTTCAAAAAAGCCAACTCTTAATTTCGTTGATTTTTTTTGATTGTTTTTCTATTCTCTATTTTTCACATTATATAGTTGGATATTTTTCAGACAACCCTCATACTTCTATTCTAATCTTTATTATTATTTTCTTTCTACTGCCAACTTTGGGCTTTGTTCTTTTTCTAGTTCCTTAAAGTGTAAAATTAGGTTTTTTACTTGAGATATTCTTCTTTCCAATACAGTTGCTCTCCACGGTAAATTTCCCCCTAAATATTTCTTTTGCTGAATTCCTTAAGTTTTATTGTATTTACATTCTTTTTGCCTTGAGATATTTTAGAAATTCTCTTTTGATTTGTTGTTTCATCCAATGGTTGTTCAATAGTGTGTTTATTAGCTCCTACACATTTATAAATTTTCTCGTTCTTGCTGTTATTGATTTCTAGCTTTGTTATACTGTGGTTGGAACTGATACTTGAGCGATTTCAATCATTAAGTTTTCTTTTATCTGTGGCTGTTATAATTTCTTTCTTTTAAAAAAATTTCAGATTGATATGAGGGTACAAATTTTTAGGGTACATTTTTTTGTTTTTAAGGTAAAGTTCAAGTTGCAATTGAGCCCTTTACCCAGGGAGTGTGCTATACACCCTTACTTTGTGCACGTTAGGCAAGAACTTGCCAATCCTCTTGCTGCCTCCCCCTTTCCTTTCCATCATCCCCCTTCTACTCACCAGAATATACTTGTGTTTTTCTTTTGTGTGGGCATGTAGTTGTTTATATATTAGTTTCATAGTAGTATTGAATACATTGGATACTTGCTTTTCCATTTTTGTGATACTTTACTAAGAAAAATGTTTCATCTCCATCCAGATAAGTGCAAAAGATGTTATGCCTCCATCCTTTTACTTTATTTTATTTTTTTGAGACAGAGTCTCATTATGTCACCCTCAGTATAGTGCTGTGGTGTCACAGCAACCTCAAACTCTTGCACGTAAGTGATTCTCCTGCCTCAGCTTCCCAAATAGCTGGGACTATAGGTGCCTGATACAACACCTGGCTATTTTTTGTTGCAGTTGTTATTGTTGTTTAGCTGGCCCAGACGGGTTTTGAACCTGCCAGTCTTGGTGTATGTGGCTGGTGCTGTAACCATTGTGTTACAGGTGCTGAGCCTCTCCATTCTTTTTAATGGCTGAAGAGAATGCCATAGTATACATATACCACAGTTTGTTAATCCATTCATGCATTAATGGGCACTTCGGTTGCTTGCATATTTTGGCAATTGTCAATTGAGCTGCAATAAACATTGTAGTACAAATATCCTGTGGTAAAATGATTTCTTTTCTTCTGGATAGATACCTAGTGTAGATACCTAGTAATGGGATTGCAGGATCAAATAAAAGGTCTGCTTCTAGTTCTTTAAGAATTCTCCATACTTCTTTCCATAGAGGTTGTATTAGTTTGCAATCCCAGTAGTAGTGCAAAGATGTTCCCTTCTCTTCATATCTATACCAACATCTGCACCTTTAGGATTTTGTGATGTTTGCTAATCTCATGGGGGTTAGGTGATATCGAAAAGTGGTTTTGATTTGCATTTCTCTGATGATTAGGGATGATAAGCATTTTTTCATAAGTTTGTTGGCTATTCATCTGTTTTTGTCAGAGAAGTTTCTGTTCAAGTCTCTTGCCCACTTATAAATGGGGTTGTTTGCTCTTTTCTTATTGATTAGTTTGAGCTCTTTGTAGATTTTATTTATCAGCCCTTTGTCAATTCATAGCATGCAAACATCTTCTCCCATTCTGAAGGCTGTCTGTTTGCTTTTGTTTTTCTACTCTTAGCTGTGTAGAAACTTTTTTCTTGATTATGTACCACTTATTTATTTTTGGTATGCTGCAATTGCCAAGGGGATCTTCTTCATAAAATCTTTTCCTAGTTGGTTTTGTCAAGAATTTTTTCCTATTAAGTTAAAAAAAATTATTATTATTATTATTATTATTATTTTTGTGAGACAGAGTCTCACTATGCTGCCTTTGGCCTATTATATTTTTAAAGACTTATTTTGTGGCCTAAATTGTAACTTATTCTAGAGAACACCTAATCTATACTTGAAAAGAATGTGAATTCTTCTCACTGTTGAGTGGAAAGTTTGTATGTGTTTGTTAGGTCCATTTGGTCTGTAGTGATATTTAAGTCAGCTGTTTCTTAATGGGTTTTCTTCTGGATGTTCCATTCATTTTATGTCAACACAATAAAGACAACTTATCAGGACCCCATACTAATATGACAACCAATGGGGAGAAACTGAAATATTTTTCTCTCTGATATGATGATGGAAAGGATGTCCACTCTTGCCACTTATATTTAACATACTGCTAAAAGTCCTAGCCAGAGAAATTAGGCAGGAAAAAGAAATAAAAGTCATCCAAATTGGGAAGGAAGAAGTAAAATTATCTCTGTTAGAGGTGACATGATCACTTATGTAGAAAACCTTAAAAGCCTAACAAGAAACTTTTAGAACTAATAAGGAAATTCAGCAAAGTTGCAGGATATAAATTTGACACACAAAAATCACTTTTGCTCCTATGTGCTAACAACAAATAACCCAGAAAAGAAATTAAGAGAAAGTCTTCACTTATAATAAAATAAAAAAGAATAAAATACTTAGGAATAAATATAATCAAGAAGGTGAAATCTTGATTAGAATTATAAAGCACTGATGACAATAATTGAAGAAGATATAATAAAGGAAAAGACATCCAGATGGGGAGGAGCAAGATGGCAGATTGGATCCAGCCTCTGGAAGAAGCTCCCATACATAGGGAAGGATAATGTCCAGAAAGTACTCAATTAAGCTGAAGACTGGGAGCTGAACAAAGAGAGAAAAGTGATAACTGTGGGTCACCTCTGCTGAGGCAAGCTGTGACTCCAAGAAAGCAAACTTCAGATACAAAATTCATCCCAAAGGAAAAGTGTTCAACCCCTCCTCCCAAAAGTTATGCCTTTTTTTTTTCTTCTCTTTGTTTGCCCCTGTAGGTTTTCTATAGGTGAGCAGTGAACTGAGGAGCTCTTGTCTCACCCCATGGGTGAGAGCTGTAGGAAGTGGGGTCTACTTCCCCAAAGGGACCCTGTTGTGACCCTAAGTGCTCTCTTGCCACGCAGAAAAATTGAACTAACATTTTCCCTGCCATTCTGAATTTCCAGTCCACCCTCCCCCCCCTTGCTTGATTAACTAGAGGCCTAACCCCTGCAGAGACTGCAGGAGGAGGCTCACGAGCAGAGCCCACCACCCTGCTGGACCAAGCAACTCATGTTCTGCCAGAGCTGAGTGTCCTGGGCCGCCGTGCCCTGCCTAGCCAGAGTCGTGGGCCCAGCTCTCTCCTTGCTGAAGTCACTGGGCACCAGGCACTGCCAGAACTGTGTGCAGCATCCCCCCCTCCGCTGCTGGATCTGTGTGCCCCATGCTTCTGGAGCTGCTCCTACAGCCAGAACTCCCTGGCTGTGGCAGTCACCTGGAGCTGTGTAGGGTCACTTCTTACAAAGACTCAGCAACAATACAGTGATCCCGATGGGTCTAATCTTGGAAAGACACTTCCCCAACTCTGAGGACTGACAGAGGAAATCAGAAATCACTCTATAGGGATATTGGTGCGGCAGAGCAGTTGGGGCAAAGGCACAGTGGCTGAGGGAGAAAAGCATTTGCTGACTTGTTACCTTCAGGATTAGACTGAGTTCAAGTGGAACACTCACCAGTGGCTATTGAGTACCTGAGGCAGGCAGGTCTCAGCTCCTCCAGCCGGCTGGTGGCAGAGGTTAGTGGTCAAGCCATGGGGGCATTCACCTTCCTTTGACTTTGACAGGCACAAAGCCCCAACACATCTGCTTTTTGAAGGGAGTGGGACCTCAGCCCTGTGGGGTCATCAGTGACTGGGCATGAAAGAGGAGCAAAGTGGAGGAAGAGACACTGCCCCCTGGTCCAACTCTGCTACTAGGAGGGGCTTTCTGATTCCACAGAGCACCGGAGTGATCCAAATTTGAGCAGTCAGTAGACCTCTGCCATCTAGTTGCTGGAGACGTTTGGAACTCTCCAATTTGAGAGTTCATCCTGAGTGGATTAATTGGTTTAGAATTCCTAACCTGGGTAAATCACCCAAGGATCCTCTCAGGTGGTACCCTGTTTGTGTGGTAAACAGGAAGGGTTGATTTTCCTCTTCCAGTTGTTGTCCATGGAGGGGTGGGGTGACTTAGTTACTTGTATTTCTCCACAGCTAAGACTTCACCAGAGTCATTGATCCACTAGGATCAGACAAGAACCAGCTGAATACAAGACAGAGTCACCTAACCCCACCACACAAAGCAGGTTTCCCCAGCCTCATACTGTAATACTGTTCAGGTCCTTTGCAAAGCTTTAGGAGAAAAAGCTGCTGTCATCAGTCCCAGATCCTTGACAAAGGGATAATTAACCACAACTCCAGGAACTCCCAATCCAATTTCACCTTACCTGCCCATCTAGCCAACAGTAAAAAACAATCATGAGGCGGAATCAGCAGAAAAACTCTGGCAACATGAATAATCAGAGTAGATCAACTCCCCCAAGGAACAATATGGCAGACACAGCACAAGATCCCATTCATAAACAAATGGCTGAGATGTCAGAAATCAAGTTCAGAATTTGGATAGCAAATAAGATCAACATAAAGGAGGTAAAGATGGAATTAGAATTTCAAGGAGTAATTCAAAAGATGTCTCAAGAATTCAATGAATTCAAAGAAAAAATCACCAAAGATTTTTGACACATTGAGGCAAGATCTTGCAGCCTTCAAAGATCTGAGAAATATAGTAGAATCCCTCAGTAACAGAATGTAGCAGGCAGAAGAAAGGATCTCTGACATTGAAAAAAAAGCTTCTGAATGCTCCCAAACACTCAAATAGGAAAAAAAGTGGAGAACAAAAATGAATCATTCTCTCAGAGAGCTCTGGGATAATTTGAAGATATCTAATATTCACTTTATAGGAATTCCTAAAGGTGATGAGGTTGCTGCAAATGATACATATGCTTTACTTCATGAAAAAATCAAAGAGAATTTTCCAGATATGCCAAGAGATTCTGAAATTCAGATAACAGACAGTTTCAGAATGGCAGGCTGAGATGGGCAAAACATTTTGGAGACCCCAGCGAGATAACCACCCCTGGACCCTCACCTGGGCCCGCCATTGCCCAATGGCTCCAGGGAA
>CAUYON010173808.1:0-29385 GCA_963573935.1 Arctocebus calabarensis | reverse complement strand
CATGTAAACACAAAAGAGGTAAAGTCTCCATCTTTCTTTAAGGCTGCATAGTATTCCATGGTATACATGTACCACAATTTATTAATCCATTCGTGGGTCAATGGGCATTTGGGCTTCTTCCATGACTTAGCAATTATGAATTAGGCTGCAATAAACATTGTGGTACAAATATCTTTATTATGATGTGATTTACCTAATCATTTTATAGCATATTGATTAGAAGTCGTTCAATTAATAACATTTGGCACTGACAAGATGAGAAAGCACTACATTAGCACTCAATGTTTTACTGGTAACTTCTGCATCAGTTAGGGGCCAAGTAAAATATTTTCAGTTGCCATTTTTTTTTACCTACATATATAATTTAACATATCTACTTCTTAGTCATTTGGAAAGTATAAGGTATTTACTCTTTATTAGGAATTTCTTGATTATTTTGCCATTTCTGCCACTTTTCTTCTTCCTTGATGTGCTGTCAAATATATTTCTGTATAAACCATCTACAGAAACGTTTGCAAAGGGTTTGTATGTTTTCATCCTAATGATGAGCACATACCTCTAGTTATAGCTTATAAGAAAAGAATGCCAGCAGTTGAATCTTAGAATAAAACATAAAAAGCACTTTAAAAACTCTAAATGTCTATCTTCCTCTTTTTGCCTTTACTTCTAATAATAGATATCAGATTATTGGTAGTTAATTTCTATGATTTCAGGGTATTTTGAGATAATAGGCTATATAGGCAAACCTAACAACTTCAAAAATCATATATTAATAATTATAAAATTTAATTTCTATGCGATAAAAATATGCTCTTGGGAAAGAATGTAAGTTAAGCATTCATAATAGTTTATCCATTAAGTTTTTTGCTTTGACCCTAAACTAGTATAATCAACATCTCTCCAATTTAATCATGCAATCTTTACATTTCCTGTTATAGCCATGAAGTCAAAGCTCTTGAAAACTTTGACTTTCAATCCTAAGGGTGGATTCTTCTGGACATATTTTTTACAGTTAGTGAGTCTGAATACGATATTAATATTTTAAGGATCTCTAGAAGCTTTAGTAGCAATATATGAGCATTTTGCCATTAATGTAAAAGCCACTCATGCAAGCTCGTATATTAATATTGCACTTGAACTATATGAGCAGAAGTTAACAAAAACTTAGCTGAGATGTTTTACTTTTTTCTTATAATTTCCTGATAAGTGCCTATTTTGAGGGTGGGAAGTGTGAGGTAAACTGGAAAAGAAGAGATTCACACACTATCTTTCACCTCTTCAAACTCTCTTCAATTCAGAAGTAAATTTAATATACGGAATATAGTGGACTGAGGCTATACTGATAATAAAAAGGCTGTGTACTTTTATTTATGGGGCTTAGGGATCGTAATACAACTGCCACTCAACTGAGATAACCATCTAAGGGCGATTTTGACCATTTGATTTGGACATAAGTTATGAACTAAGTTCTTTGGGGCAAAACAAAGAAAAAATCATGCTGCTTGAGAAAGAGGAGGCAGGAACATCACATCATGTCTCTCATTTATCACATGGTTATGCTGCGAAGGATAAGCCATTATGTGTCTTCTTAGGTAATAACCATTATAAAGTAAAAGTATGACACCAGCAGTAAAATGTGACAAGAATATAAAATGTTTCAAATTGCTGCCCATGTGAGATTTAGAGAATTAAATTGAGTTCAATGACTTCATTTTATATTGTGAAGCACCTCAAGTAGTTGATATTGAGCAAACAGCCAGATAAAAACACTTGAACAGATAGATACTAGTGTTCATAATTTATCTCACAAACTTAAAAAGAATTGCTAGTCAGTTTACATTTTGTATTGCTAACTAACAAATGATTTGCCAATAGAGCTTTATTTACTGAGATTAGCATATTTAGGCCTTTTAGAAATGACAGTTTAGGATTTAAAAAAAGAACCTTTGGATATATATTTGACAAAGACTCTAAAACAGAATAGAATCCTAACATTTTCTATATGCAAACAGCGTATGTGCAAGCTAAAATAAATAATATACAAGGAATAATAAAAAGCCTTCTGAACATATTCTCAGAGGATTTTTGACAGAAAGAGAAACTATCAAAAGTAAATATTAATTTTAAGGCATTTAATTCAGAAGAAAAGTAGGGAGAGGTTCTAAAATATCAAGTATAATTTTCATTAGAAGTAACATATTCCCCAAACTAATAGTAGAAAAAAAAAAAAAAGAAAGAAAATCTCTTCTATCCTATCCAATCTTTCTGGAAGAAATTCCAGCAGCAGCCTGTAAGGTAAATGGAGTGTGGAAAACCAATTCACAAATCGCAGGCTTGGGAAAGAGTAACATTGCTTAGAAAATGAAAGTCGATCAAGATTGGAAACATTTCACCTGTTTTCATTTAAATCTTCCATCTTTTTCCTGCTGGTTTAGGAGACAGAATACAGCATAATGGGGCAGTAGAGAGCAGGAACTATACATATTTTTAAATGGCCACACTGACTTGCTCTATGGAATTTTCTGTGACTAAAAGAGAAAGAGGCATTTGGATAATCTCCTAGTTAAAATATGGTGTATGAAACTTAAATCAATTATTTTCAGTTGTGTTTTTGTCCTCTCATTATGTAAAATTCACTTTAATCTATTGACAGAGCTTTAAAAAACTAGGATGAAATTTAAAAGGGATTTTTCAGTGAAATGTACAGCCACCCCATCTGAGAGAGGTAAGCATTTACCACAATACTAAGGACCAAGAAACAGAGGTACTTGTTACTGGCCCTTCTCACCCAATTGGTGTCAAAATGTTCCATGGTCATAAACACTCTTCTAAAACATCCACGCTAAATCCTATCTTTCATGTAAACTTCAAATTGTCTTATAAATACCTCTGACAAGCCAATTAATTCTGACAAGTCAATATGATTGAAAAATAGAATCATGTTGCTTTATATTTAAGTTCAAAACATGTGTTAAAGATCCCAATAGTTCTCTGAAAGCAACAATAGGCTATCTGCTACTCATTCTTTGAAATCATTGTGCTCAGAAGAACGATTCCAAATTCAAATGCTTAAACCCTGAGAAATGTTGGTATGTCAATTCCGTAAGGATGACTTACTGTATTTATTCTTTGCTAATACATAAATTTCTAATTTCATGAGTATTTCAGAGATTTCTGTGCCAATATTTCAATGAGAGTAATATCTACTATTCACAAACTACAGGATGGCTCAGGGTGGGAATGTTCCCATTTCACTCTCACACCAGTCTGAGGAGATACAGGAATTCTCAATTTAAACATTACCATTATCATGTCCATTTTACAGGTAAGAAACATGGTTAGGCCAATACTTAAACTCAGGCATTCACAGTCATGAACACTTGGTTCTGTACGATGGGCTACAGGCAATCTTTCTAGGGAATGATAAGCTGTGCTATATTATCTATATACAAATACTGGCAATGGTTACCTATTTATGACAAAGCTAATTTGAATTAGGCAGTTTAGTCAGAGAATTAGAAGGTATGGAAGATTGTGAATTATAATAATGCTTTTGTATAAGTGTTAAAAACATTAATTCAATAATAAGATACTCTATGATTCTCTATGATTTTGTATTATATAATGTCAGTTAGAAACATTAAAAACCACAAGTGATCTGTCTTTCTCATTTTAAATTTTCTCTGCCTCTAAATACCAGCCTATCATTTACAGCCATCAGTACCAAATCAACCTTGTTATGATTAAGAGTCTCAAGATAAAGAGAGATGGGCTCCTCTCTTTCTTTAAGGAGCCCCATCAAGAAGCCTAGAGTTACATACAAAAGCTCACTGGATGACCACAGAGAAGTGCCTCCTCTCTCTGAGAGGCATGTTCTCCTATTCCCAAGGTTATTCTTGACACATAGAGAATAAATAATAACATTATTATTCTATGAGCCAAATACTGTTCTAGGACACCTTCCATCTTTACGATCAATTTATGAATACGGTAATATTCCTATTTTATACACAAAGAAGGTGAAGTTTAGATAACTTAACAAATAAATTTAACCATGGTCACATTTCAAAACATGACAGCCTGGCTTTGAACTCAAAAAATCTAATTCCAAAAACAGCACACTTCACCATACTTATTCTAACTAATCCATTGGAATGCTTATAAGAAAATCATTAAAACATACATGAAAAGCATTCTTCAAAGTGATAGTGTAGTGATTTGACAAAGATCTTATGGGGAACAAGTATTTCATAAATATAGGACCAGCCCAATATGAACCTTGGCTTATAAAACTGCACGTTAGGCCTTAACCATTCTCATTCATTCTCTCTCCACCACCCATCATTTTTTCATAATTTTAACCTTACTCCAAACAACTACATTAGTTTGTCTTGATTTCACCCAAGTGTCAAAGTGCCACTGCTGTAGAAATCCATTAAATCTCACACATATTTCTTTTATAATTTAGTTATCTATTTATTTCATTAAAAACAATTTATTAAGATGGAATATCACTTATATGACTATTGAAAAAAATTTAAATACAATAACATATGAAATAAGAAATTAAATCTACATTCAGTGACATAGATGAATCTCATAAATATATTTAGCAAAAGAAGCCAGGTGCATAGAATAGAAATTGTGTGACTTCTTGTATGGATTATTATCGGTTTTTAATTTAGAGACAGTGTCTTGCAATGTTGCCCAGGTTTAAGTGCAATGGCAATCATAGCTCACTGGGACCTTGACCGCCTAGGCTCAAGTGATCCTTGAGTGATCCAGTCCTGAGTATCTGGGACTACAGGAGGAAAAACATGTCTGACTAATTATTTTTTTAACTTTATGTAGAGATGGGGTATCACTATGCAGCCCAGGCTTGTCTCAAATTCCTGGTCTCAATCATTCTCCCAAAGTGCTGGGATTATAGACATGAGCCTCCAGAGCTCCTGGCCTATGACTCAACATATGTAAACTTAAACACCAGGCAACCTGTCTATGATGTTAAAATTTAGGACAGTAATTCTCATTGGAAGGGCATAGAGTGAGGCTTTTGGTCTTCTGTTAACACTTTCTTTCTTGATCTGGCTAATGGTCTTTCTTAATCTGGCTACTAAAATGTTTCATTCTGATAAATTAACTAAGCTTTACATAATTATGTTTTGGGTACCTTTACACTATGTATATTTTAATATGAAAGTTTACATCAGAAGGCAATAGTTCATCCAAATTCTCATTCTGGTAATTATACTTTACCACTACTTTCTCTCTTCCAAAAGAATGCAATTATATATTTCACAAGGAAGGCTAATAATATTTTATATTACATTGTAAAGTTAATTTTCCTCAGGTTTATTGAGGTATAATATTCACAATTTTTAAATTTCAGAGTATTACAGGGATATACACATTTTATTTATATAATTTGCTCTTGGCACATTTAAGTCAATGCTGTAAGTGTGCCCTTCACCCACCTTCAACCCAGAATATTAAATTATCATTTATACACAGTAACATGTATACTTTTATAATTTTTAATAAGGACATGCATTTGTGCAGCCATTCTGATGATCAAGATATAGAATAGTTCCATTAGTCCTTCAAATTCTCTCTTGCCCTTCTGGAGCCAAATTCATACCCCAACCTCCAGCTCCTGGCAACTTTGATTTTCCAGTCCCTGTAGTTCAGCCTTTTTCAGAATGGTATATGAATAGAATGGTACAGTATAGAGTCTATTATGTCTGACGTCTTTCTTAGTTCCTTTCTTTAGGGCAATATATTTAAGATCCATCCATGTTGTCGGGTATATAAGCAGCTTGTTCTTTTCCATTGCTCAATAGTGTAACAATGCATTTATATGCCATCATGGAAGGAAATTTCAGTAGTTTCTAGATTTTTGGTGATTATGATCAAAGCCACTATAAACATTACTGCAGAAGTTTTTGTATGAAAACATGTAATATGTTTTATATTTAATACCAAGTTATACCTTTACCTGCACAAAATATTTTCTATATTGCCTTTAGCCTATGGTAACTCATGTTACCACTTAGGAAATATACCAACCAGTTAGGGAATATACCAACCAGTTCTAAGTACTATAAAATCAGAAATTGAATCAAATAATAAACATATTACAAACATAGATCAACTTTTGCAAGTTCCTCCCTTTAAAATACTTCTCTTTGCCATCATCTAGAGAATTAAGAACAAAAACATTTTGAGTTCCATATAAATAATTCAAAATCCTGCTTAAATTATATAAAACTAAAAATCAAATAGCATTACTAATTAGGGCTCTGAAATCATAATGAATGAAGGAAAAACAAGCAAGAAAGACGCTTGAAAAGGCAACTGTTTTCTCCTTTCAAAACTTCTAACTTAATATACAGGGTGGACATAAAGTTCTTATGCAGTTTAAAACACTTCAACATAGTAAACTGCACAGGAACTTTATGGAGACCCTGTATTACAAATTTAACCCAACTGGTTAGTACATTTTACCCATGATAACTGTGAAAGGATTTGAGTGACAAAATGGAAACATGGTAGATGTTACCTAGCATGTTGTGGTAAAGTGGAATGGCCCGTCCATGGGTAGTAAATGCAGTCATGACTAGTGGGACCGTTACACCTGCAGGCAATTACAGAACAGAAAACATCATTCTCCATCCACAGGGACATGCACACACATGCAGCAGCGCTCACACATGGAGCCTCGTAGGAAGGACATGGGAAGCAAGCACGCCAAGTACCTATCCATCAGGCCGATGCAGTCTTCAATACTTGAGCCTATGCACCTGCAGAAGAGGTGGATTTAAAAAAAATGCAAGGAAGGAAAAATTAGTCACTTTAAAAAGATCAGTAAAAATAAATAGCAATTGTGTCAAATTCTAGTTATTAGACAATTTTTGGAACACCATGAATCGCAAGGCAGCAAGAAGATTATTGCTCTATGGACACACAGAAATGAATTGCAATTACCACTCAAGTGAAATACAAAGAAACACATCCACAGCAGAGGAAATTTTACCCTGGTTCTGTGGATAACGACCAAACACACACAGCTCCCTGATCATATTTTCAATTCATTTGCATCATTCATGATTATATACCTTGATGAATAACTTGATATTTTAATAATGGTAATTGTTTTCATGTATATTGTTTCTCCCAAAAGGCCTTACATTTTAGTAAAAAACAAAATCAATAAAAAAATAGAAGCAATTCAGCATAATATAATAACCTGATGCTTAATGCTCATTAAAGATTTATTTTGACAGAAAATGAGTTAACGTACTTTAATGCTATTTTCATGGAGACTTTATATAATCACATTATTCTGGTCCTTGGTTGTGCCTTTCTTTATGACATACTTATCTTTAAACATGAATTTATTTTAAAAATAAATTAACAGGTTTCGCCAGGCTGCATTTATCTTGATGCTGTCTTTTAAAATAGCAGTGCTGTAACATGCAAACAAAAACAAGTTTTTAACCTGCCATAATAATGAACTCAAACAATAACAAATAAATAAATACTCTTAAAGCAATGAATAAATTGAGACTCAGGTAACTAAAGAATACAGTGAGATTAACCTTTAAATGGAATTATGTAAGTACACAGAATTCTAATGTTCAGTCCCGAGAATTTCATTTTCAATTATATAGAAGTATTATTGCTTTCATCTTCCAATGTACTTGAATTTTTTTCTTTGCCTTTCCTCCTATCAAAGATAGATAGCTCCAGGGCATTATAGAGATTCCTTCTACAGCTATTCAAGAACTGCCTAATTTGGCTAGTAATAAAGATTACATATTTTCTCTAAACTCTTAATTTTTAAAACCAAAACAGGAGCTGAAGTTAAAATCATTACATAAGTAAAAAGGTGCCCATATATAAGGCTAGAATGTCTACTGTATTTTTAGATAAGTCTAAACATTGGTGAACTAACACAATTTGCCTGTAATAAGAAATAGTCACTCTCTCTCTGCTTCTTCAATATCTGTTATAACATTCCTACTAATGAGAAGATTCACTTGTTTTTGTTTGGAGGATTTGTCTTGAGCAACATAGACAAATTTTAACCTACAGAAATATTAGAAATACACCTGTGATCAAAGTCTTGGGGAAAAACAAGCAAATGGGAAATAATTAGAGTATGAAATATTGACTTGATATTATTCAAAATCCATAATCAAAACCATTTCTAAAAATGGAAAATCAGCTATTAAAAGTTTCCAAATTGTCTTAGTCTTCTTTTATTCTGTTCCAAAGAACTTATTTTTCCTATTATATCTTCTTTTAAATGCCTTTTTATCCAGTATTGTCATTTTGTTAAATTAATAGTATACTTTTTATTTCCAAGGGAGAATCTAAAAAGCTGTGGCTAGTGTGCAATCAGTCTTTATAGTAACCCTTGAAAGTAAAAAATATTCAAAAGTAAATTGCAACTTGAGGGGAAAGTGTGAATAATGAAAATATTCTCATTCATTAAAAAAAAATGAATAAACCTGTGTTACACGCCTGCTAAGTGTTCTTACTGTTCTAGGAGCTGGAGGGAGAAAAAAGATGAATTCGATGCTTTTCTAATTTTCAATGAATTCAGAATTTAATGAAGGAGACAGATGCACAAATGGATGGGTATTGCATAATGGGATAAATTAATAAGGGACATGAAAACCTGTTTTAGGGGAATGGGGAGGAGGGACGCCTAGTCTAGTCCCAGAAGGTCATGGTCCTGAAGAATGTAGGAGGCTGAGAGCTGCAGTTGGAGTGGTGGAAAGTTCTGAGGGGCAAGAAACAGCAGGAGCAAAGACAGACCCAAGGAAATATACGGTGCACAGAAACAACTATAGATAATTCTGCATAGTCGTAGAACAAAATGAGTCGACATGGAGAGGGAACAAAGGAAGGAGAGCAGTAGGTGGAAGCCAGATTTTGATAACCATTCACTTGTATCAACCTAACAGAAAATCACTGTAGTTTTAAAGAAATAGTGAGATTGCTAGATTGTGTTCTAAATGCCTGGTGGAAGCTGGTCAGCCGGAGCCAGGGACACTTCCAGGGCCACAAACACTATTTTTATCTATGAAAGAGATTAAGGTCTAACCAAGGGAAATGGTAACTGGGAAAATGGCAAAGGGGCAGGCTCGAGAAACTCCCAAAAAGGTGTGGGCGCGAGAAAGATTAAACAGGCTGATTTTAATGAAAGACACAAAAGGATCCAAGTTAAGAATAATGGACATCCCTAGCTTTGGGAATAGTGGGACCGTTTCTGAGATGCATGAGGGAAGAGGAGAGGATAACCCCGTGTTTGTGTTTCTGAAGTCAGCGTGGCTGTCCTGCACAAGGTAGAAATGCTTCTCAGCAGCTGGAAAAATGAATCTGCCACTAAGGAAGGAAAGAAGTCATGAGTACAACCATCAGGTTTGAAATACTGTGTAGGGGAAAGTTGAAGTGTGTATGTGGCAGAAGAAAGGACAGGAAGAAGACTGGAATCCAAAACTCCAATAACATAGGAGATGGGTCAGGCTCCTTGTATGACCAATAGAGGCATGGGAAAAACACAATTGATAGATCAATAACTGCAGTGTCATGGAGGACAAAGCAGAAAAGCAGTTCGAGAAAGAGGGAGTGATAATCGGTGTGAAATGCAGAGAAGTATAATAAGAATTCCCGAGATACCCTCTCTCCACGGTGGGATCACACTTATGGTGCATCTTGGAAGGGACAGGTGAAACCTACTAAATGCAGAACACAAATGTTTTCACACAATAAACGAGAAAATCCCATGAAGATTATGTCGAACAGTTGGATGAAAATATTTCAGATTGAATATGAAGCCTGCACACTGTACAGCATGATTGCACTAATGTACACAGCTATGATTTAATTTAAAAAATAAATAAAAAAAAAAAAGAATTCCCGAGATAATTTTACTTGTCATGTGCCATGGTAGCTGAAATTTAGGTTTCTGTGAGTTGAGAAGGAAATTGGAGATAGGAAAATAGAGGCAACGGGAAATGGAGAGGAGAGATTGAAGGAGACGACAAAGGGCCACGAAAGGGTGTTGAGAGGATCGGGCAGGTTATTTGAGTTTTGAACACGTTTTTAAACAGAGAATGGAAAAAAAGAACGAACAAGGATGAGGGAACGACTGAAGTGGCCCCATTTTCTGTCTAAATACAAGCCACATGTACCTAATGACATCCATTCCACTTCAACTCTGTGCTTTAGATAAGCAAAAATTAGCACATGTGATTTACATCCTTTCAGCAAAGTCATAGAATAAGAGAAACATTACATTTTTGTGAGATCCAAATCAAAAATAAGCAATTGAATCTAGATGCGGAATCACACAATTCTCAAAAAATTGGTGTTCCAAAGGATACTCACAGAAAGGTCAGTAAAACAAACCATTTATTTAGCTAATTAACACACTCCAAAACAATTTCTGGAGTTGTGAATATTGAAGTGTATTTAATATTTGTTGGTACATAACTTATAAGTACTTGGATGTTCCCATACAATCAACATAAATGAAATATTTTGATAAAATTTTTAAATGGAAATAGAGAAAATTTTTTTTAATTTTCAATTGAAAGATAATAAACTTGATACATGCAAAAGCAGTCCTTCTCTTCTTGCCATCCATGGAAAGTTGTTCACTATATAAATTTAAAAGGACTGATAAGATTAAGGCACATGTGACATTTAAGAATATGAAATTATGATTCTGGTATTAACAAGAACACGTAATGAGTTTTTAAAAAAGATTACCCATGAGATAAACTTTCCAATCTAAGTCTAAAGTGTATGTTTGGTTGAAACAAAACCAAATTAAGTTAACATTAAATTAGCATGGAATCAAATTATGGAGGTGAGGGAACTATAAATCTTACCCTTACCACCATGTAATTATAAGCTAAGCTTGGTTTGCAAGTCTTCTTTTAAAATTCCTATCTCGGTAATGTCAAATATTAACATCACTCCCAAATTTTTAATTCTTGTGCATCATCTCAAAATGCTATGGAGAAGGGTCTGGTGTCTAATAGAGGATATAAATTAAAGAATACAGATTCACTGGACTTGAGTTTACAGAAATCAAGAGCTGCCTCTTGTTCATTTCTTCTCTTCTTGTCACTGGTGTCTGATGCCGAGCAGGTATCCAATTTAACGAAGTTGACGAATGAATGAAATGAGAAAAAGCTGCTAAAACCAGGGTCGTCTAAGTCGAGACAAGAAGAGGCCAGGTTATTGTTTTTTCCTCTAGGGATATTAGAGAGAATCTTCTGATAGGGCCTAAATGGATAATCTATTTTCAATGTATCTGAGGAACTTGTTAGAGCCAGTAGTACATTCAATGTACTTTTAAGAGTAGGAAAAGCACCATTTTTAAGGTATTATATAGATAATTTTAATTTCAGAAAATCATTACAGAGTATTCAAAGAACATCACTTCTAAAAAAATGTGACTTGTAAGACTATTTACATTAACTTGGTTCTTGAATTACCTGACATAATATTGACATGTTAAAAGTGCAGTTTTTTCCCAAAGTGCATCTGGCCTGGTGAACTCAGATTAACTGACAGGTCAGTTATTAATATGTGTTTGAAAATAAAATTAGTCAAGGTGGCGCTTATAGCTCAAAGGAGTAGGGCAACGGCCCCATATACCAGAGGTGGTGGGTTCAAACCCAGCCCTGGCCAAAAACTGCAAAATAAAATAAAATAAAATTAGTCAGCCAGTCCAGTGGCTCATGCCAGTAATCCTAGCACTGTAGGAGGCCAAGCCAGGTGGATTGTGTGAGCTCAGGAAGTCAAGACCAGCCTGAGCAAGAGTAGGACCTCATCTCTGCTAAAACAGAAAAATTAGCTAGGCATTGTGGCAGGTGCCTATAGTCCAGCTATTCAGGAGGCGTAGGCAGGAGGATCACTTCTGTCCAAATGACACAAAGGCACTCCAGCCTGGGTAACACAGTGAAACTCTTATCTTAAAAAAAAAAAAGGGAATAAAAATAGCCACTCATCCCATCATTCTCACTGCCCCTCTGATACGGATCTCTACACGCACAATTTGCAGAGATGGGCCTGACTGCATAGACCCCTCATCACTTCAGTAAAAGATCTCAAAGCACAGTGGTCCCACAGCAATAAAGTATACATGGGTATTTAGAATCTAAGAATTCCACTATTGGAAAGTAACTTTTATGAAATGAGTGAACTGATGAGATGGAAGCTATTAGAAAAAGGATGGCAGCAGGCTAAATGAAAGCAAAACCAAAAATCCTTAAGAATCAAGTCAGTCATCAGAGAATAAACACATTTACCCTGGGAAAATGCTGGGGGGGAGAGGTTTCCATATTCATATTCTTTCTCACCATAATTCTGCAGCCGTAAGCTGCTAAAATAACCTTTTTTTAATTTACTTGGCGTTTACAAATGGTCTGATGAGATCTGTTCCTTATTAAACCTTCAGCCTCCCTTTTAACTGCAATCCACGTTCTGTGGCTTTGGTAAATGAATCTGTCTTCATTGCTCCCTCCTACCACTGCTCCCCACCATGTATGGTTTTTTAAAATCATATAATCAAGATTTAAAAGGACCGAGAGGAAGATGCCCCAGCCACACACCCAGGCTGCGGCTCTATGATCTCGCTTTCATTTCCCTGATGACTTTGTTGTAATTAGATTTGCAAGAACAGAAAAAGGTCTCATAGTGAATGGCAACAGATGTTGACATCAACATTATATTGAATAATTTACTGGTTTAATTTTAGCTGCAAAACAATAAAATCCTCTTGTGGATGATTTTAGCAGGCAAAGTTTTCTCTTTCCACGGCTGCCTCTCTCTTCTGCTCCAGCAGTACCAGTGGTTTGTTTTTTTTTTATAGAATACTCTCAACACCAGTGTGCCAAAAACTCACAAGGGGTGCAGTTTATGACTTCCAGTTTCCTTGAAGCAAAGTATCCATGTGGCTATTTTAGTATCCTCAACCTATGTGCTGATGTATAAACCAATGAATTGGCTGTTAGCTCTTCCGAGCTGAATCTCAATTTGGACGGCAGAGCATTACTTTACCTTTTGAGGATCTGCCACTTCACAGAGTGACTTAAGCAGATTACTTGAACTGCAGGAAGTGGTAGCAGCATCTGCAAATTGATGTTTTCTTGGCAGGAAATGATGTTGCTTGCTTAACTTATTCAATATCCCCTAACAGCCAACCCTTAATATGGCAGAAAAATCTCTTTATAGATTCTCACACTTTCCTGCCAGATATAAAGTACCCAAGATGATCCTCAACAACAAGTGTGTGTTTGTACGTATTTGCGCTCATGCCCGTGGGCACTCACGATGGAGAAGAGGTTTTGTGCACGGGAAGCGGTTAGAGTATGTGAACCTGCTCTTGGTCCTCAAATTAGACACTTTCTGGAGAGAAGAAAAAGAAAAATCCTTACTAAAACAGATTTTCTTTTTATTGTCTAAGAAAGAGTTGTTGGAAGTTGTTAGGCGACTAACGTTTCTTTTACAATTCAGTGTTTTTTCTTTCTGTAATGTGTCCTTATGCGGCTACTGTCGATACCATGCTTAGTCTAATTATCATTCTTTGCATGGAGCATTCTTTTGAAGAACAGAAAAGTATTTACCAATCTTTGAATTGTCCTATATCAGTCACAGAGATTCTAGGCTAGCAGATAACCTGTAACAAAGTCACTTTTGCAAAATATACTAGTGATTTTATTTTTATCTTATTTTTTTATATTAAGATTCTGCTTTACTAAGAATTGATTATTTTTTTGATCTTACCATACCCCTCATACATAAGACAAGGTATGGGAAAGGGGCAGTGCGGTGTTTGCAAAGTTTCAAATTTTATGAAATATTTTTCTTCCTTTTTTTAATTGTTTCAGGTTAACTGAGGATATGGAGCATTAGCTTACAGCGTTTGCTTTTGTTAAGTAAAGTCCCTCTTGTACTTGTGTCCAGTCCCTAAGAGGTGAGCCAGACACCCTAAAATTGAGACCATTAAGTGGGAGCACATCCATCCCCTCCTCCACCCCCTTACCTTGACTGGATTTTACTTTTTCTCTTATGTGGGTGTGCATTAGATAGTATTAGAGTTCAGTACATTGGAATCTCGCTTCTCCATTCTTGTGATATTCTACTAAGAAGAATGTGTTCCAGCTCCATCCAGATTAATACAAATAGTTCTTAATATACATATCTATAGCGTCCCCTTTTATTTCTGCCAGCACTACCTTCATTCTTTATTTTCTTGAAGTTCCTAAGGTGGTATTTGTCACAGACAGAGATCCTCACTTGAAGCTGATTGTGACAACAAAGAAACAGAAGTAAAACACCTCTATTAAGGATTTAATAAACACAAAAATCCAAAGTATGATTACTGTCTCGTCTTTTCCGGTATCCTGAATGTCCCTTCCAATTCGGAGGACTGTCTATACTGCACCTCACTACCCTCACCAAGGTGTCAATGCAGTGGGTAGATGCAAATGTACGCAGGCATGTCTCAAGGTACGAATCAGATTTCTTAAATCATTCTCTGAGGATTTCTTTTAAAATCAACATATTAAATATAAAGACTAATCGAGTTTTATGGGAAGGGTCTTACGTTCAGGAGACGTTGGCAGAGATAAAGGTACACATGTGTATCTTCTGACTAACAACACACACAAGGCGGACTCCCCGCCCAGCAAGGCTGCTTACCCTTGGGTGCAGTTTGGATGGCACGGGTGGCACTCCCGATCCTGATCAGCATACTTGAAAATGAAACTGTTTGCCCCCTGTAAGCCATCGGGACATTTTTCCACACAGTTCGGGCCATCCTTAAAATGAGAACACTTTGTACAGTTGTCAGGTCCCTGAAAAGTAAAAAGAGAAAGAAAATGGAGAAGGAATTGGGTGCCATGTTCTCTGCAATATGTTGAGGTGTTTCAGTTACTAAGGCTGCAGCAATGGGGCGTCTAGGGCACTGGAGGACATTCTTGGCAGCACACGCGTAGACGTAGCTATTGCAGCACAAACAGTGTTAAGGAGAGTTTTCAAATTCAGCTTTGGACACGCTATGTGTGTAAAAATATTGTAACAACATATATGTGCTTGAAATAGTTTCCTTTTTGAAATCGGCAGTTCCTGGGTCAATTGATTTCTATGTTATGCCTCTGATATGCTTTCATTAGATCAGAAAAACTGTCAATGACTTTGTCAAAAGAACCACAGTATATTCTTCTTATGATTTATTCCTAGTGATATTACCGTGCAAAAAATATTTGTTAATGACAGATATCCCCTGAGGGTATTTCATCTCATGGAATATGTTAATGAGAGAAAGGATACAATAGAAATTAAGTAAGACTGAATTTCATATAAAAGTGGGATGTAAATTTTCCTTTGGTTGTACCATGACTTTATTTGTAAGATGAATTAAAAATATATATTTGATTAAATTATTAGGGATTAGGCAATTTAGACAAATAAAAATAATTCTAAGTTATTCTTTGTCACGAATCAGCTGATGGCAATGCTAAAATCATGTAATGTCTATTGTTGTACATCACTGCACAATACTGAGAACCACAGAAATGCACATTCTGATAAACTACTTTATATAAATAAAAACTTCATAAAGAAACTAATCCAAGGGTGAATATGAGCATGAAAAATTTAAATATTACTAACTCTATATATTTATGTTTGTAATATACATTAACTATTATTGGAATGTCAGTAAGCAATAATGTGAAATATATTTGAAAATCACTAGAAAATTAACTTTAAAAAACAATATTAAACATCTAAAAATTTTGCAGAATAAAAGCTGTTTGGGTCTGGTGTGGTAGATAGAAAACATGTGAGAGATGATCAGTATATCCTTAGATCAAAGAAAATTTAGAACATCTTGACAGAATGCTATTTTTCCAGAGAGATGCCCATGTTTTCATACATTCAGCTTCTCTGATTCTTCTCTATGATAAATTTGCTTTTAATTCTCCTTTTTGAGCATGGAAATTCTTCTCCTTAATCATTTCTCTCTAATTTATGTCTGTGTCCACAAGATTCAACAATCATTACGGTTCATATTAAAGAAAAAAATAAGACCGAGTCTGTATACGGGGAGACAATTCCATCGGGTTCATAGTTACACCAATGTGGGGTACCAAGAGTTTATTAGGTGGGACTGTGGAGACAAAGAGCAGGCCTTACATCCCCATAAAAATGTCAATCCAAAGCAGACAGA
This sequence comes from Arctocebus calabarensis, assembly GCA_963573935.1. Lineage (NCBI taxonomy): Eukaryota > Metazoa > Chordata > Mammalia > Primates > Lorisidae > Arctocebus > Arctocebus calabarensis. The sequence goes on along the minus strand of CAUYON010173808.1, from coordinate 13,127 downwards.
CCTTCAAATTGGTTATATTAGGCATCAGGATATTAAGAAATATATTTTAAAAAGTAGAAATTGAAGGCTGCTAATGAAGAATTATGGTAACCAGAAGAAAAACCAATCAGGAAGAGATTTCTATAAATCCTGAGAGTGGTGTGGTTTAGTCAGGCTAAACTATTTCACTATCTTGATGTGAGTCTCAGAGCAAAAAAAATAAAAATGTTAGAGGTAAGCCTATAAAACCTAATCCCTACTCTACCTGAGGAGTTTGCTAATGGTAACTTCTTATTTTCTCTCAGAAAAGAATACTTCACATCTTCCAATTTTAACACCTGCTTCTGGGTGCTTAGGCACGTAATAATGTCTATTATGCAGAATCATTTACCGTGCAAGTATGCTCAGTGGCACGACTTACTGTACAAGACACGAGACGCGGTGAGCTCTTCCTGCAAACACAGACTAAACCATACTACAGCAAAAGGAGGCCATTAGAGTCTGAATTAGAAAGAGAAACTCTTTTTCTCGAGGTCTTCCTGCAGACACAGACTAAACCGTACTACTTCAAAAGGAGGCCATTAGAGTCTGAATTAGAAAGAGAAACTCTTTTTCTCGCAAGTTCTTGTCATATAAAATCATGTCCAGGTGAAATCAAAAGATCTAAAAAGTCAGTAAACTTAAAATTAAATCCATATTTCATCTTTATGAGGCAAAAGATAAATTATTTTTTTTCTTCCTTGTTTTTTAAGCATCTCTTAGCTCCTGTTATGTATCACATAATGACAGGACTATGTTATGAGACCCACGTCATCAGGAGATTTCATGATTGTCTATGCACATCACACATGTGTTACATAAACCTGCCTGGGTTAACTTATCACACACATTGTCAATTTATATAGCATGTCACTGCCCTGAATACTACAGGAAGTACCCGTGCATCTAAACATATCTGAACAGAGAAAAGTACAATAAAAATATAATATTATAATTTTATGGGAGCACCATCATTTATATGGTGCATTGCTGTATTTGATTGTTATTATCATGATAGGAAACCTAATGTTCTAGGTTGACAAAAATGTCCTGACAAATCTCAAAAAAAGAAAAATAAAAGAAATGTAGTCATCTTGTTTCCATAATAAAGAGAGCTAAAGAAATATGCATGTGAGAGATGTGTATTCTTCTCTTATCGTGTTTGCAAAGCTTTTAAGAACCCAGGTACAATAAACGTTGATACATACAATAATAGAAAATGGAGGTGAAGGCAATATTCTTGTTTATCTCTAATTCTAAGCCACCTCTGGATTCAACACTACAACCAAGGGACAGGCAATATCCTGATAGAAACATCATGTTTTTTCCTCAGTAATAACTGATGTTTTTTCTGTGGAAGTTACTACAAGAGGCAAAGCTGTGATTTACCAGGAGTTGGTTTCTCTTTTACTTCCAGCCACGATTGTAATTTCCCTCCCACTTGAGATGAGGTGTGGCTTCATTAGGACAATGAAACACAATTACACGTGATGTATGAGTGACCAGTGCTGAACTCTCTAGCCTGCTTTCTGCGTTGCCATGATTCAGAAACCACATGTAGAAACAGAGGTGTCCACAATTAAAAGCTCTTGGAAACTAGGGCGCCATAGGAAGGGGAGCTGCCTCACCTCCTTTCCTAGACTTGCAGGCTACATTCCATGAAGGACTTAGACATTTCTGTAAGCCACTATAATATGCGGGTTGTTATGGCAGCATAATCTTCATTACCCAACCTTAAGATCTACTTTAGCTTTTTTTTTTTTTTTTGAGACAGGGCCTCAAGCTGTCGCCCTGGGTAGAGTGTGGTGGCATCACAGCTCACAGCAACCTCCAATTCCTGGGCTCAAGTGAGTCTCCTGCCTCTGCCTCCCAAGTAGCTGGGACTACAGGCGCCCGCCACAACGCCCGGCTATTTTTGTTTAGGTTGCAGCCATCATTGTTGGTTGGCGGGCCCGGGGGCTGGATTCGAACCCGCCAGCTCAGGTGTACATGGTTGGCACCTTAGCCTGCTGAGCCACAGGCGCCAAGCCAAGATCTACTTTAGCTTTTATGAAAATATATTTTAAAAATAAGTTCCCATCTCTTGTTCCTTTTCTTCTAAAACTGGTAGTTTGGCTTCTTACAACTTTGCCTGATTTCCCTTTTATTCTCACATTTCTTTCCCTTATTTTTCTTGATAAGACTCTACAGAAGAAATGACAGTAAGGCAGAAAGGATGAAATTGTGAAAAACAAATGAAATAAAATAAAATAAGGCCAAGTGTAGACAGATCAGGATATTAAAGCAGAGATATTCCTTTATTTCAAAACTACCCCTCTCTAAATTTCTGTCTTATTTAAGTAGGATATTATCCCATTTTACATATAGCCGTCATATTCCTGAAATCATTTTATCCTTTCCCTGGGGGGTTAAAAAGTGACTCGAAAAGTATGAGAATAAAGGAGTTAGGACTTCTATAGTTGACTTGCAACTCCATATCCTATTGACTTGCTAATTTTGGAGTAACTTTCTGATCATTATAGGTTCAATTTCTTATATTTTTAAGGCAAAAAGTGATAGCATGCTTTAGATGTGACAGTGCTTGGTAAGCACAAATATTTATCAATTATATCATTGGAGAAAGAGGTCAAAATGTGATTTCAACAGAATAAATCATAACACCAGAGTGGGATTTCTCTTCTTCAATGACTTCTTCCTCTATTTTATCACAGTGTTGGTCTCAAAGAGAAGCTTACAGAATCTCTTGGATCAGGCATTCTCAAACATTTTAAACAGGGGGCCAATTCACTGTCCCTTAGACCGTTGGAGGGCCAGACTATAGTTTAAAAAAAAAAAAAACTATGAACAAATTCCTATGGACACTGCACACTTCACATATCTTATTTTGAAGTACAAAACAAAACGGGAACAAATACAATTCACAACAAAGAATGTGGCCCGCGGGCCGTAGTTTGAGGACCCCTGTAAATGATACCAGCTTGTTACATGGTACACAACCCCCCCTGACTCTAGTTGTGATAATTAACATATGGACCCAGAAACAGGTGAATACCTGGTATGAATGGCAAAGGCTGAAAGGAAGCCACACCGCAGGGAGCAGAGTTTGGAACACAGTCTGAGCTCAGCCAGGTGTTTTCCAGAGACCATGACAAAGACATTGTGTTATCAGCTGCTTGGCATTCCAAGGACCACTGATCACTTAAATTTTCTTGATTCTATACTCTCATCATCCACACATTCCTTCTTCAGCCTCACTAAACCTCCTGTTTCTTAGACTTATTATTGCCTTCTCTAATCTATGTAGTAAATTAAGCGGTGGGTAATAATCTCAATAATCTGATTTAACAAATTCCATCATTTCAGGACAAAAACATCTTAGTTCATAATCTAATTTTCACTTTCTTGGTTATTAAATCATTTTGGAAATAAGAACATTGACTTTTAGGGTTTTGTTAAACATATATTTTTGTAAGCTGTCCCAAATTCCTTCAGGAACAAATGAATGCACAAATGCACTGCAAAAATATATACATTGGGAGAAATTAATAAGTAAGTTATTCACTTGCATAACTATATACAACTGAAGGGAATGTGACCAACAGAAAGAGCGTGGCACTCAGACAGGATGCTAAAATTGTAACTCTATTGACCTGCTATAGTAAGCAATTTATTTAATATCGCTGATCTTATCTCCTCAACGGAAAAATATCTCTAAAACAATGAAGAAAAATGTGCATGAAAACACCTGGCATGAAAACTAATTAACAAAGGGCACTTAACAATGTCTGAATATGAATATGATCCACAATGATCATATGAATTCTGATTTGATTAGTAGGTAACGTGGTCATTGAACTATTTTCCTACTTGAGACTAGAACAGACTTACTGGAGGAGTAGTCAGTGAAGGTTAGGCTTTGCTATAGTGTTAAGTAAACATCAATTTTTCATATAGGAGATCATTTTGGTGAAATTATACTAGTGAAATTATGGTGTATTAATGAATATATTTATTCTACTTCCATGCTAATTGGTTTTCCATCTATAGGATAGAACCCAACATATTAATATTTGGTTTTTCTAAAAAAGTAAAAATTGCAAGAAAGGTGGAGATATCAAAAATTGAATTCATTTTCAACATACCTAATGCCATAGATGGAGGAAAGACATGAAAAAATAAAATATTCAAACGATGCAACTGTAGCAATTTGGGGGAACTATTCTTTAACATTAATTTTTGAGTTTGTTAAGTCTAAAAACTCAGTGACAAGTGTACTGACACAAAATAGATGCTAAACAATATTTACTGAGATGAAAAGATGTTTCTTAGAGGCTTATTAAAAATATTAATAAAATAGATGTGAGAAAAACTGGAATGAAGAAAAATTAATTTTGAAAATAATTACAAGACATTTACAGGACATACTGGTACATCAGAACACATGGTTATTCACAAAATATTAGGCAATTTTTGGCAGTGGCGCTTAATTTTTTAGAGTATTTGTGTAAATCTACGTTCAATCCACATTAGGGTTGGGTTTGGAGACATATGATGGTCATCAGCATTGCTCTGAGGAGATGGCTAAATTCTTTATTATTTTAATTATACATTTTTAGTTTCTCAGTCTTTTTTTTTTTTTTTTTAGACAAGGTCTCACTTTGTTGCCCTTGTGCGAGTGCTGAAGTGTCATAGCTCACAGCAACTTCAAGCTCTTGGGCTCAGGCAATTCTCTTGTCTCAGCCTCCTGAATAGCTGGGATTACAGGCACACTCACCACAATGCCCAGCTATTTTTAGACACAAGGTCTCATTCTGGCTCAGGCTGGTCTCGAACCTGTGAGCTCAGGCAATCCACCCGCCTCAGCCTCCCACAGTGCTAGGATTACAGGCATAAGCCACCATGCTGGGCCTTTAATTATACATTTTTAAAGTTTCCATATCTCTGATGTTATTTTTAATTCTGTGACTTATAGTCAAGAAATTACTTAAATATGTTTTTAAATAACTCACATAGATATCTCAACTTTCTATTTAATAACCTATGGCAGAAATTTCCTTCTCTGTAATCCATAACCTTCTTTATACAATTCACAGTTCTTATGTTATGGATTAATTGAATTTTTCACTACTGTCCATAGTAAAGGGACAGAATAACTGCAAATACCATTTGCAAACTTACTCAGAGATCATTACATATGAAATTGCACTGTAGACTTCGGTTCTTCCAGACCAATAAAACCATTTCTTTTCCTCAGAGATATGATTTTCCGAGTTTAATCATCCTTGTGGTAGTTGAAGTTTTCCACATTCTTCCTTAGATTAAGTTTAAGAATGTCCCATGGGTCTAATGAAGTGTGGATAGCTCAATGATACCTTTTTTTCCTAACAAAGTGCAGAATAAGCACACTGGTAGTAAAATAAATACTGTCTGAGTTTCAAATGAAGACTGGGCGCAGTGGCTCATTCCTGTATTGCTAGCATTGTTGGAGGCCCAGGCGGGCAGATTGCTTGAGCGCAGGAGTTTGAGACCAGCCTTAGCAAGGGTGAGACTGGATCTCTAAAAATGGCCCGGAGTTGTGTTGGGCACCTGCAGTCCCAGCTACTAGGGAGGCTGAGGCAAGAGGATCCCATGAGCCAAAGAGTTTAAAGTTGCTGTGAGCAACAACACCACAACACTCAACCCTAGGGTGACTTAGTGAGAATCTCGATAAACAAACAAACAAACAAATATAAATAGATAAATTTCAAGTGAATTCTTAAGGAGCAAGGTTGAGCTCTCGCCCACCCCAAATGTTGGTCCTCAAATTATCTCCAGAGAGATGACTCAATAACAGAGATAAACTGAAAATTTTTCTAAAGAAGGATGCATGTGATATTTTGGAATGACAAATTCTTACTGACCTAATTATTAACAAAAAGCTTGTATCATGGAAATCAAAGGAAAGTCTAAAAAATAATTACCATTTTCTTTGTAGGACTAGATAGATAGCACTTCATCCATGGAGACTTTCTAGGTCTATAGCCCCTTCATTTGATTCTCATAGCTCCATTCTTCTTTGCTATAGTATTTATCATACTGCTTTATCTATTTTTTTAATTTATGATCCTGACATTAGGACCATATAACATCCTGCTTTAGATTGTAGCTTAAGTTCTTTCCCGCCTTCTTTTTTACACTGTCCCTTACACTTTCACAACAGTTAAATAGTTAAATGTGAATAAAAATGTGTTAGCTTTCTCCAAACAAGATGCGAACTTCATACACACATATCTTTACGTGATTCCTCTTCCCAGATTCTTCTCTGAAGTGAAGCTCAACCATCACTTCTCTATGGCCTTCCCTGCTACCCCAAATTCCACCCCAAAGGTGGAATTAGTTTCTTCTTCATTCATATTCCTATAACAATGTATGCATATTTATACTATATCAATACTTATTAATCAATCTAATTACTTTTGTATCTCTCCCTATTCTAGGCTGTGCAATATTTCAGAACTACTCCATATATTATAATTCTATTTACATGTATTAACTGGTGAATAAATATTTAGGACAATTGGATTTTAAAATATTTTATCCCTACCACTAAACTTTAAGCATCTTGAGAACAGAATATTAAATTTGCTTCCCCATAGGACCCTATAAATACTGATTGAAAGGCTGGACAGCAAACAATAACATAACAAAACCTTCATAGATGGTACCACACAGAACTGCATGGCCACAGATGTCTTCAGCCTTACCGGGCCGTGGCAGGTCAGGATGCCATCTTCCATTTTCTCACACTGGGGATCACACTCCACACAGATGGAGCCGTTCTCAAACTCCCGAAATTCACTGTGAAAACATCAGCTGCATAAGAAGGTGTAAGCAAACAAGCTGTCAACTTAACAAATGAAGGAACATCTGCTAAAAGTCCTACTGGCAGAGTAAATTCTAGAGTTTGTTTCTCTATGTGCCAGGAGCATCAGAAACATTAAGTTTTCCATTAGGAGAAAAGATGAACGGCAGCCAGATGGCTCTTTTTGCCCTCCACTGGGTTCAACGACACTCATTCTGGAACCTCTCTCCTGTGAGAGAAATATTGCAACAGTCTCAAAAAAATAAAAATACCCCCCCAAAAAAAATACAAAAAGCAAAAACAAAAAACAAAATGCAGGAGTAACTTCTGATTACATAGCAGAACCCTATATAAATTTTCCTCTTGGTGAAGATTTAATTCCTAAACTCTGAAGTAACTATTGTACTTTTCTTGTTGCTAAGTTACGTGAACGTTCCCTATCCTTGTCCTTCAAATCCCAAGACTCTGCAATTTATTTTTAGTGAAACTTCAAAAAACACTTTGATTCCTTTTCTTCTTTTAAAATATCTGCCTTGGAGAATTAGAGAAAATATATTTTTATAGTAGATTTTATTTTCTCAGATTATTGATCTCACATCACATCTTTTTTTAGTCTAAATTCTTTTGAAGTAATTCTATATGGTAAAAAATAAAAAAAAATAGTTTAATGGTAAGATCCTAAAACTTTCTAATTGAGATCTCCTAGGTTATCTCTTTCCACATCCTTTCATTTTTACGACTCTTTGTATATGACATGTTATCAATTTATAAATTTTCCTGTCAATATCTGCTCCAAAATTTTTATTTCCGTAACTAAGCACCAGTTATCTACAACATGTTTAAACTACCTCTTCTTACTAATATGAAGGAGGATGAAATAGTGGATAAATATAATTTAGAATGTCACTTATGAGTCATTAAACTTGACTAAATATTTATAGCTACTTTAGTATTTTGTGCCTTTGCACCCTCAACTGCCATTCTAAGCCAGTCGCACTATGGATGTGACCATTATGGATTAATTAGGTGATAAATTCAAATATATTTTTCCCTGTGGTAAAGTGCTCACTTTTTTCTCATTTGAATGCTATCGAGCCTTAATAAACAACAGAAGGCCAAAGGGTGCTCCGTTTTGTGTTGGTTAGATTAATAATATGTCTATTCCAAGGCAAAATAATTAAGTTTGGTTTTTCAAAATAAATAGCATAAGTAGAGATTTGATTATATATTTAAAACACATATATTTAGTTATATGAATTTTGTATTTAAGTGAGGTATTAATTATGGATCAAAATTTTTATGAATTTTCTTTAGCTTAAAAATCCCAGTTACATAAACACATACTTCATAGACATGAACAGTATAACGTACTTAGCGGAGAAACCTTCAATCTATAAAAGTCAAAATACCCTAGCATGGGATGGAAATGAAATTGTAAAGATAATCAAAAGCATTGTTTATATAACGAAAATATATTGCAGTTGCAGCAAAGCCTGGGGTTATCAACTAATTACTAATTTTAGACAATAGTTCTTGGGCGATTAATGGGTTATGGTACTAAATGAAGGTTGTAAATTTTATGCTATTAAAACACAGGTCATGTTTTCTTACTCTTCTCGAAAACTCACTCCCCCACACACAGAGTTGAGGAATAAAATGTCATGAAGAACCACAGAGACAGCCCACTGCACTTGTTTCCAGGGAATTCCATTTCTATGGCTCTTGCCCTGTTCCTTTGTGCTCTCAGACCAGCTCCCCCAGCAGACCTCCGTTACTTCTTCTGCCCCCATTGTCACTGTCGTCACCACTGCTCTTTTTCATTTCTTCTCTGTCACTTCCTACCGATGCTACTAAGACTTTGCCAGTTTCCTTTTTAGCTGAATCTGATGTCGCTAACTAAGTCTGTTAAGCAATTTGTTTCGCTTGTTTTTGCTGTGATACATTTCTCACTGTTGGCTATGTTATCACGACCAATAATATGTTTAAGAGTAAATGCTTTGGAATCAAGTCTTTCCCATTCCTTCTTGCTCTCCCTTTTTTTTTTCTTTTTTCTTTCTTTTTATTTATTTATTTTGAGACAAGAAAACCCTCTGTTGTCCCAGGCTAGAGGGCTAGAGTAGCAGGGCCTCAGCCTACCTCATAGCAGCCTTACGTGACTGGGTTCAAGGGATCCTCCTGCTTCAACTTCCCTAGTAGCTGCTACTACAGGTACCTGCTACAATGCCCAGCTAATTTTTCTATGTTTTTAGTAAAGACAGGGTTTGGCTTTTGCTCAGGCTGGTCTCTAATTCCTGAGCTCCAGTGCTCCAGTGATCCTCCCACCTCGGCCTCCCAGAATGCTAGGATTACAGGTGAAAACCATCATGCCAGGCCCTCTTTCTCAAATTTAAATCCCAATACCACCTATCCTGAGCTAGTGGGTGCCTGTCATTCCAGCTACCTGGGAGGCTAAGGCAATAGGATCGCTTGAGCCCAAGAGTTTGAGGTTGCTGTGAGCAATGATGACACAGAACTCTATTGAGGGTAACAAAGTAAGACTCTATCAAAAAGAAAAGAAAAAAGAAATCCCAACACTAACACCAAAATTTCTAGGCCTTAAATACTTTTGCTACTCTAAACTTTAGTTTTCTATATATCTTCTGTAAAAGTGAAAAATAGCGTTTGATTGTGATGCTGTGATTATTATTTTAAGTATAAAATTGCCTATAAGGAGCTTAGACTGTCACTCTTTCTGATGTTTCCTTCCACATTGGACTTAAAGTTTCAGAAGAGTTTAAATAACTTGTCAGTTAAGAGAAGTTTTTGTTTTTTTTTCCTTTTTTTTTTCCTTGTTTAAGAGTTAAGAGAAGTTTTAAGGGCTTGGCATCTGTGGCTCAATGGGCTAAGGCGACAGCCACGTACACCTGAGCTGGCGGGTTCAAATCCAGCCTGGGCCTGCCAAACAACAATGACGGCTGCAACCAAAAAATGGCCGGGCGTTGTGGCAGATGCCTGTAGTCCCAGCTACTTGGGAGGCAGAGGCAAAAGACTCGCTTGAGCCTAAGAATTGGAGGTTGTTGTGAGCTGTGATGCCACAGCACTCTACCCAGGGTGACAGCTTGAGGCTCTGTCTCAAAAAGAGAAAAAAAAGAGAGAAGTTTTAAGGTTTCATCACAGTTATCTATATTGTTCATTTTGATTGCTTGAGTATAATAGTTAAGAGTTGCTAAAACCCAGAGATTTTTACCTGGATTTGAATCCTAATCATCTAGGAATAGACTGATTTCTTTTTTCCCTTCAAAAATTCCTCTTTTTAGGACTTTTTTCTTTCCTAAGAGACAAAGTCTGTCTCTGTGTGTCTATTAATATTATTATTTAGGAGGGGAACTCTGCAAACTTATTATGCATTTTCTTACGTGAAAATCACAACTATCTTATAAAGTTAACACCATTATTATTTCCATTTTCATATAAGAAAACTGAGCTTAGATTTTTGTGCAAAGTTGAACATTCCAACTAGGTAGTGATGAGGTTGAGATTTCATCCCTCCTCAAAGGCTACCTTAATCACTAGGCAACATTGAAAGAAACTAGCCCCTTGCACAAGACGGGAGGAAAGCAAGAACTGAATTCGACTTTAGAAGATGCTTTCACCTATTATCATTCACACCAGCCCTACAGTTATTATCTCTTAGGCCCCATTGCTATTGCTTGAATTCGACTCTAGAAGATGCTTTCACCAATTATCATTCACACCAGCCCTACAGTTATTATCTCTTAGGCCCCATTCCTATTGCAAAATACATTAAAACTTAAATTTATTTAAAAGATTTGATGTAAAGATAAACATGAAAAACATTAAATATGAAAAGCAATCTGGTAATTCATGTTTAATTAAGAAGGCTGGATTTTTCCCTTTGGTTAGCTGTCAGTGATTTGCAGAAATGAGACAGAGAATGTTGTATACATCCACTTCTTTATAAATTCCACATTTCTGACATGTTTAAAACTGAAATGTTAAAAAAATGGCATTCTGGGAAGGTCATAGGATGAAAATCAGATACCCTGAGTTCTAGTATTGGTTTGATTCTTGTCCAGTGTTGTGAGATTTTAGCTAATGTTTAATTGAACTTGTTCTCACTATTCAGATGATGCAGCTGTTAGATAAAATAACTTCTATAATCTGTTCCCTCCTTAGACCTTCATATGTAAAACAAGTGCAGAAAGACCAATTTTGCAAGTTCTCATTCATATGTGGGAGCTAAATATAAAACAATTGGTCTCATGGAGAATAGAATGAAGGTTACTAGAAGTTAGAAAAAGTAGTCAGGAGGATAAAGTGGGGCTTGATAATGGATATAAAAGGCATAGTTAATTAGTAAATATAGCTAATTACATATCTAGATTGCCAAACTTTTTTTTGAAAGAGAGTCTCCCTCTGTCACACTGGGTAGAGTGCCATGCTGTCATAGCTCACAGCATCTCAAACTCTTGGGCTCAAGTGATCCTCCTGCCTCAGCCTCACACGTAGCTGGGACTATAGGTCCCTGCCATGACTCCCAACTAGTTCTTCTATTTTTAGTCAAGACAGGGTCTTGCTCTTGGTCAGGCTGGTGTTGAACTTCTGATCTCAGGCAATCCACCAGGTTCAGCCTCCCAGGGTGCTAGTATTCAGGCACCATTATTAACACATAGCACAGGTATGAGCCACTGTGCCTGGCTAGTAAACTTTTAATGTAACAAGTCACTTAATGAAATTGAAGCCTCTCGCATTTTATTATTAATGGTGTCAATTGCTGCACACACAAACATGTTTTGATCTGAGACATTTTATGTGCAGAAATATTCCTTCATGATACTGTGAACAAGCGTGAATGCAATTCAATACTACAGGCAGCACACAATTTGCTATTCATTATCAAATTTACAAGTCAATTGCACCTTACAAAATTACAAGCTACAATTTTCCTGAAAATGATTAAATCCTTGTTTAAAATCACTTTTATACTTGTGCTTCTAATTTTAATCTTTTCCCCTAAATTTCATTGAGGGAATTGAATTTTGTCATATTTCAAAGAAGAACTATATCAATATCATTATGATATTAGTTTTTATCCTTCTCATTTAAAATGCAAAATTACAATGTTATTGGGGATAATGAATAGTTGTTAAAAATGTGACAGTCCATGAGGCACAGGAAGAAATGGAATAAAGAACTTTCAGTGAGCAATATTTTAAAAAAATGTGACTTAGGAGCAACACTAAAAAAGTGCATTATCACACGAGTGAACAAGAATGATGCATGAAGTGGTATGTCATGATAAAGTGATTTTTATGCACATATAAAATGTCATGCAACAAGGTATATACTAGGTTTTACAATTGGCGATGCAAATTTTGTAGTATAAGAGGGCATTTAAGATACTTGATTTAAAATCTTGTTTAGGTTATCTAGAAAATGGGAGAACACTTTCAAAAAAATCTCAACTAGAAACCACAAGGCTAAGGCTTGCCAAAGATTTTCTACAAGACTGAGCAATTGCCAAAGACAGAAATGTGGGACATTCCTAATACACAGGAGATGTACAACCTGAATGGGAAAAACATCAAATATTATGCAGATGAAAATTAATAATAATAAAAAAACAAAAGGAGAAAAATAGAGCAAATTATTGGGACTTATGGAAGGGAAGATTACTCATAACAATCTCCCTTCTAAGGAAAACTGGAAAATAGTTTTCAATTTTCTTATGTATTAGTTGTTATAATTTATTAAGAATTCTCTATCTCCGGATGTGTTTTTAAAAATGCAAGTAAAGGCTCGGCGCCTGTAGCACAGTGATTACGGTGCCAGCCACATCCACCGAGGCTGGCGGGTTCGGAACCGGTCCAGGCCAGCTGAGGCAACAAGGACAACTGCAGCGAAAAATAGTCGGGCATTGTGGGGGGCACCTGTAGTCCCAGCTACTTGGGAGACTGAGGCAGGAGAATCACTTAAGTCCAAGTATTTGAGGTTGCTGTGAGCTGTGACGTCACAGCACTCTATTGAGGGTGACATAGTAGACTCTGTCTCAAAAAAGAAATGCAACGGCTCGGCGCCTGTGGCTCAACGGGCTAAGGCGCCAGCCACATACACCTGAGCTGGCGGTTTCAAATCCAGCCCCCGGGCCCGCCAAACAACAATGACAGCTGCAACCAAAAAATGGCCGGGCGTTGTGGCGGGCGCCTGTAGTCCCAGCTACTTGGGAGGCGGAGGCAGGAGACTCGCTTGAGCCCAGGAATTGGAGGTT